>BNCR01000144.1:0-87919 GCA_014656515.1 Oryzias celebensis | reverse complement strand
CTCAGAGCTTCCTGGATGGGTAAGCAGCGCACTGAAAGAAACATCCTCCACGGAGGGAACCTCAAGCTGGGTCCAGACTCGGATGACGGAGCTTAAGCAGTGGAACCTACAGTTTCTCTGGCGCTCCTCCAGCCTGCCACCTCTGACTCTCAGCACTGGCCGCAGACCTGCAGGTCGTCCTCAAAGGCCGTTCCACCTCCGTCAAAGAGTCCGACATTTTGAGCGACGAGGACGACGACGGCTTCATCGAGGGGGAGCGAGGAGGAGCAGCGGCGATAGCAGCTCCCCAACCAGCGCCATTGAGGCCCAGTTCCTGGAGCTCAGACTGTCGGAGAACGCCTCTTCCAAACACACGCCGGCTCCGCGCGTACAGCCAGAGAAAGTCGGGGACACCCCGGAGGCGCAGCCCAAGCTGGTGCGCGGACACTTCAGCGCGGTTAAGAGGAAAAGCAGCAGCGCCAGGAGGAGTCCGCACATGCTATTGCACATGAAGGATCAGCACAGGTCACTGGACAGCCAGACCGATCCAGCATCTACAACGGCAGTGGACCTTAACTCGCTGTTGGAAAGGGAGTTCAGCGTCCAGAGTCTGACGTCTGTGGTGAATGAAGACTGTTTCTTTGACGCAGCAGAGAGCTGCATATCTGACTCTAGAAAGAACCCTTCTCCTTAGAGTCCCTCACAACGTTATCCCACCCACGGGGTTCGGGGGCAGGAGTTTCTGTTGCAGCTTGATAGAGCCCAGTGCATTGTTGTGGAGTCCAGCAGAGCTGCTGTGAAGCTCCACGGTCGGGAAGTGTGACGCGTGCCGGCTCAGAGGTGAGCTGTGAAACACCTGTCTGGCAGAGCGAGCTTCACAGAGAAGCAGTGAAGGGGATTTCTTTGCCTCTGGACTCTGCAGGCCGTCTAAGTGACAGTCAAGCATCCCCCTTTGCGGCTCAGCTTGATTGGCGTTTCCTTACCCGACTTTTGACCTTTTTTCCGTGAAGAAATGGTGAGAATATCTAAGCCTGTCATTTCCCGATGCAAGTCCAGAGTGCATATATAGCCACAGGAGATGAATCAGGATTCTCTGGCAGGCACAGGAACCATTTGGCTCTGTTAGACAGACAGCAGGCTTTCACATGAGCTCAGATGGCCCAAGTGTTTGGTTGGACATAATAAAACGCAGCTGATAGAAACAAAAAAAATGGAGGGGGATGGACTCACACCCTGGAAGCCTTTTGCTGGTTTTGGTGCAGTAAAGTACACTGTTTGCCTATAAATTTGAATTATTTTTCTATGTACAGATCATGCAATACTACTGTTTTTATTTATTTCTGAGAACCTTTTTTTAGATGAAAACTTAAAGTTAAAGAATTTCTCATAAATTAAACCAAAAAAAATCTGTTGATTCGTTGCCTGTTTGTTTAATTTTTCACAGAGCTGGATTTGCTATTTGGCTGTTGATGAAAAGGTTTCTCATGTTTGGATCTTTTATATAGAAATATTTTCCCTTTTTTAAAAATGTGTGTACTTCAATGCAAACTTGATACTGTACAGTTAAGAAATAACAATTTACAATAAACGGAGCTGATATTTTTTCTGTAAAGGTGATGTTTAAGAGATGAACGTACATTTTGAGGTACTATCAACAAAATAAAAGACAAACCCACTAAATATCAGTTTAACTTTGCAGTGCCTTTAATGCTAGAATACAGTACCAATGTAGATCAGCAGTTATTGAAATACTCAGACCAGCCCGTCTGGCATCAACAATCATGCACGTTCAAGTCACTTAAATCACCTTTGACCCACATTCTGATGCTCGGTTGAACTGCAGCAGACGTCTTGACGTCTAATGCATTCAGTTGCTGCCGTGTGATTGGCTGATTGGAAATTAACGAGCAGTTGGACAGGTGTGCCTAATACAATGGCCAGTGACTATAATTATAATTAATATTAGAATGCTAAAGTTCACTTCTTTCCATGTAACCTTTCATTTAATGTTGTTTTTCTTTAAATTACGACAGAATGAAACCGTTCTGGCTGACATGTCGTTGTTGGATTCAGTCAATTCAACAGCCTTCCAGAGGCTTGTCTCGACTCATATTTACCGTTTCTCCTTCATCCAGGTTTTCCCCCCACATTCTAAACAGCTCTGAGGCAGACAGCCAAACATTTAAATCTGTGTACACAAGCTCCTTACAACTTCATTTTACAGTCTGTGACAAATCACTGACTGCAGCGACACACTCCATGACAGTAATGATGAAGGATGAGGAGATGAAAGCCACGATTCATGAGGTAGATCCTGGAGAAAAAAGTAATCATTTTGCTTTTGAGATCTTCAGAGCATTACGTTGAGGGAGCCTGTTAAATCAGCTATATGTATACACAAACATCACCTTTAGCTAATTTAAACATTTCTATGGAAAAAAACAAAACACATTTGAACAAAAATGCTTCTGCAAATGTAATTTTAAACTTCCGAACACCTTCCTTCTGTATCATACTAATTTAGATTAAGTGAAAGTCCCTAAAATCTGCTGTTTCGTATCTAAAAATATATTTAGATTAATTGTATTTTTGCTCATTTCTTTATTTTGCTTTCAAAAGTAAATTGAAAAGTCTTTGGTGACAATGAAGAAACTAAAGGAAAGACATTCTATGTTTAGATAAAATCAAATTAAATCCAGAATCGCAGATAATCAAGAGCCCATGTATATACAATTATAAATATTCTGAAGGATTAACATTATAAAATAATGCTGCTTGTATTTCAGTGTTTATCAAAGGCAAAGTGTAACAGAGGAGTTTGCAGGCAGCAGTGCAGTCGGCTGCAGTCGGGGAGTGGGAGGTGGGTTTGCTACGGCGAACTGTCTCACTGCTGTGTCAAAGCAGCCCGAGGCCGCATGTCGACTTTGACACGCCTTTTAAATGCTGTGAGACATAAGCTGTCAGAGGAACTCTTCATACGGCGCCATGACAATTTTCTAACAATTTTATGCCCGAGAGCAGCAAACGCTGCCTTTGGCTGAAGAACAGATCACGAAAAGACCAAAGAATGGAAGCTGGAGTGTTGAGATCTTATTCAAGAGAGAAACTCACAGCTCAAAGCCGTAACTGTAAAGCTGACATAATAATAAATAATGCTTCACTCCCAATCCACCAATGAAAATCAGATTATTTTGAAACACAGTCTAAATAAGCAGGCTTAGACAAAAACCTAGCATAGAGGGAATATAAAGTCACTGTGCTGTCTAATGGTGGTGACGCCGAATGTGGACTTCAGAAAAATGAGTTAAAGAAGAAAATAAAATGGTTTTGAACACTGCATCTCTTACTGTGCATCTACAGAGAAGAGAGGCATTTTTGAGTATTTATTCAAATTACGGTGAACCCGGAAGAAATGTCATTTGAAAAAGAGCGTGACAGAAAATACTCTGGGTGGGCCACAAGCTACCAACTCTTCACCCACAACTCAGAGGCAAGTGAACTACTGTTCCTTTGCAGGAACTATGTCTTAGATACGACACAAGTTTTTGATTTTGGGCAAAAACGACATAATCAGAAAATAAAAGACTCTTGGGGACACTTTGAAATAGATCAAAAGATGATTGGAAGTAAAGTTTTTGAGCATACCTGGCCCATCTGTGGTGGTAATATTAGAGCTTCATTCATGAATGACACTGAACTGAACCGCCAAAATAAAAGGAAGAAGAAGAGCAGTAGGAAATTTGGAGTCGTGGATTTCACAGTTTTAGTCAACAAAGTGAATAAATCAAAATGTATGAGAGAAATCCAAAGAGGGATGAGAGACTTGGAAATTTAGACACCTCAAGTATAAAAGCAAAAAAAAAGAAATTCAAGGATCTTTGATGGAGTTGATGGAGTAAAAGTTAAAGCAGGAAGTCCAAGAACTTGCTATTCCAGCCTGAAGAAACTTCACAAAACCACGGCTGCACATGCACACCTCATTAGCGGGTAACTACCATGCTACTCTTCTGCAAGATATAATTTCTTACTATTAAAATCACCCACATGCCATCACCTATCAAAATAAGAGCTCAATGTAGCACAAACCACCCAAAATTTCTTTTGGGTCACTGATTGGGCAGAAGAAAAAAAAAAAAAGGCACATTGGCGCATCACTCCTGCTTCCCCGGCATGAAGGTTCCTGATTGTTGCTGAAGATTATCGCACACCTCTTATCAGAACGGAGTGAAACCTCCCTGTAGCAAGTTGATCCAAACACGCCATCTGCCAGGCTGGCAGGGAGCAGCCGTGTTCTGCCGCTAACAATCTGCTGTGCTGTTTGGTGAGGAGGATTCAGATTTTGGATTGCTTTTCTAGAATCCATAAATAAGATGTTAACTTGTATTATTATTTGAAGCCCCCATGGCATTTCTGAGCTAATATGCAAAATATCATCCAGTCAGAGGTTGATTGGAGAGTGTTCAAGCAAATATATAAACAGTAAGAGTAGTTTTTATACCCAGACAGAGAGTGGAAACATTCAAGGACATCCTTTTAACTCTTTTAATGTGAGTCCAAGTTCCCTGGTGCCACACAGCTTTTTTTTTTTTTTTTTTAGATTCACAGCAATTTCTTTTTTCCTTTAAGCTCTGCGTCTCATGTGACCAAGCGGCACAAAGCAGAAAGAAAAGGGTCCTGGATGTGCTGCTGCTGTGATCTGGTTCTTTAAATTCTCTCATCTCCCACAGTGGAGGTGTTAAATCAAAGTGAACAAAGAAATGGGACATTAAGAAAGGTTTAAAAGGAAAGCATGGAGTTGCTGTGAGCATCCAGAAAACTGCGCACTTACACGACTCCATGTTAGCTCCCCGGTAGGAGCAGTAAAAAATGCATGTGTGCACCTGCTGGAAATGTCACAGCTAAGAGCAGCCTGTTGTGTGTGTCCTCACTAACAGATGCCATTAGTCGCCTTCTCACTCTCATTTCAGCACGGCTGCGGCCCGCTCTGGGCGGTGCACCCTGACGCGTCCTTCAGTGCATCCGCCGCTGGGCTGCCGAGGCGCTTCAGCCTCAGCTCCTCCCTGAACTCGTAGCTGAGGAGCCCGGGCTCCCGCCTGCACAAGCCAGCGTAAGCATCTGCTAAAGCCTGGATCTGCGGTATGCTGAGCTCTGTGGGACGCAGGATGGGGTCCACATCCGCCTCTTGCATCATCTCCTGTGTCAGCTCTGCACGGCATGCCTCGGGGAACAACTTCCTGGGACCAGAAAGACATGATGGTTCAAATTTCTGCTTTGATATTTCACAGATCATGTAAGTTTAATCACATTTTTAGTTCAAACAGAAAGAAATCATCCCTCAGCAATTATCTCAAATCTGTGAAGTTAATTGAAATCACACAAAGAACGGCTCATGAATAGTTCATTTGCTTCGCAGCCATGTTGTGTTGTCAGGGGATGTCGGGAAGCTCGCACACAAACTTCCTGCACGGAAACCGCTGTGATTTGAATCCCCAACTCTCGTTTATTTTGTTGACTTTCACTCAGTGAATTCAAACAGGAGACAAACGCTTCTCTTTCTACAAACACTTCCCAGTCAACGCTGTTATCTTGAGCGTTACTCCACGCCCTCCTCAGCACAGACGCTTTTGAAGGCGCTCAGAGTGCTCATGCTGCCTCCTCAGTTTGGCCGTTACATAAAATATTCTGCCTCGTCTTTCCTGTGACACCCCAATGACTCATAATTGCTGCTCTCTTTCACACAGCCAGCGTTCCTTTATTATCCGAGCCTACACGCGCCATCCAACGAGCGCGGGGGCGATGGGCAGCGTGCACATGCATGTGGCGGTGTGGGCTTTGTCGCTGGTGGTTGTGAACAGAGCTCTGAAGTTGCTCCATAGTGCAGGAAGCATCAAACGCTGTGGGATTTGAGAGGGAGAAAAGGCAAATCTTAAAGCCACTGTAATGGAGGATGAAATGGGGATTCTGTCAGGGAGCAGAAAGCGAAATGCAGAGGGAATGACAGATGAGGAGGACTCAAAAGAAAAAAATACTGGGAAGTTGGGGGGATGAGGGCCCCATCAAAGTGTGTCACTGTGCTTACTCTACTCCTTTATGGCAGTGCTTCCTGCGGAACTGGAAAACGTTCCTGACGACTTTCTCAACCAGCTTGAAGGGCTGTTGTATTCGGGGCTGAACCAGCGGGGTGAAGTGCACGACTCCCACATCCACCTACACACGCACACAGAACAAGAGAGGAAACCCAAACAGGCTGGTTAGCAAAAGATGCACACATGTATAAAAGCAAACAAAGAAAAAGGAGACAGAAGAAAAAGAAGTGTTAAGAGAGGCGCAAAGACAAAAAGAGATGGACATGTTTACCAAAAAACCAAAGGAAGAGGCTGTAAATAAGATGACGCAGCATGACTGGCTGGCGAGCCGATTCCTGTTGCCACAGTAACACCTGTATGATGGACCATAGAAACAGTCTCTCTCTGTCCCTGCTTCAGCAGTGGGTTTCTTAATACCTTGAAGCTCGACTGCATAGCAAATCTTTTCCCTCACAACGTCTGGATCAGAATGACTTCCACTGAGAGACAGATCAAGGCAGAATGACCACATACAGACACAAAGGCGGAGAAGTACTGGGACGGATGTTAAATACTCTCTAAAACCTTGTCTTGGCGGAGCTCAGCTTAGTGAAGAATATCTCTGAATAACGTCTGCTGTGCATGTAAATGTTAGGTCAGCTCAGCAGACAAAACAAACTCCTAACAAACCACTTTGCTAAATCCACTGATTTCAAATGAAAAACATCAATTTAAAAGGCGTCTTTTTGAAAGATAATCTGACTTTTGATACATTATTTGTTTCATTACTAAATCACAGTTCTTAAAAAAAAGAAGCAGCCCAACTGTAATAATATATATCCTACAATTTTGTAATTATTGGAAAATCTGCATAATTTTGCACAAGTCTCAAGATTAATAACATACTTGAGGTAAAATCATGTCTTGACCATTTCCTTCACTGCTAGCTTAAATCTGACATGACATTTAGCTAATTTAGCTAAACTTTGCTTATGTCCTCTTAACTTTGTTAAGATTATTTACTTATCAATTCTTCTTCTAAAAATAAAATCCACAGGATTAGGCTTCTCATGTTTGCAGATGATCTCATGTCAAATCCAAACACTGAGACTCTGCTAGCAAAAGCTAATCAAGACGTTCGCTTCCATCTTTGAATGGTATAAACATAAATAAACCCCTGATTTAATCAAAGTACTATAAAAGTCATATAATTATAAATATAATAGGTATATAAAATATACATACATATACACACACACAGGTTTTAAATAAACTGAAAAAGGCCACTTTTTGCATAATTTTCCGTATATATGGTTTGATGGCAGAAAGCCCTGTTCTTGGATGATTTTCCGCTGAATCTGTGGGTTTGGCACAAACAGACTCGCCGGCAGTTGGCTGCCTGTCTTTTCACAGTATGCAACAGCCACATTATCCTAGTGAGGGGGAACTGAACTGTACAACGGGTGTCTGAACAAACTAACAGCGACACACATCTGTGGTGATAGTCATATTAACTCATTTCATCCTCTTCTTGGTATTTTTTGTGCTTTGGTTTGGTTTCTTCCCAGGATCCTAAAATTATTTTTATGTAGCATAAGAACAGAAATCTGTGCTTTGAAAAGAAATGTAGAGAATGGTTTGAAAATAGAGTAGATGCAAAAAAAAAGAGAAATTAAAGGAGAAAATTGATGGGAATATCTGCCAACTAGGATGATAATTTAAAGGAAAAACATGCAAATAACACACAACTCAAGGACACGGACCCCACATCTCTGACATCAAATAAAACAACATCCTTTTTAGCTGAAAAAGCCCCGTGGAGCTTCATGAGTATCCTCGCAGCTCGTATTTCTGGATGGTGTGACTCACTCCTTCACAGCTGCATTTTACTTGGGCTTGAGGCTGGTGTCCATAATTAGAGAAGGAAAGCAACAGTGGTCCAAGGGCGCGCAACGTATTCCTAATGAGAGCCTCAGATGTCCCCTTGTTTTGAATCGGTCAGGTCAGAGCTGGTGAGCATTATCACCAATTAGATCTATGGATCCTCTTGTTGTTTGGAGATGTGAAGATGCCTCCTGCTGCTGTGGCGTTTAATGGACGGCAGGGGTGGGGACTGTTTGTCTCAACCACATTGAACAATATACAGTACCATATTATAGGTATAGGTTGCAGTTTGGCCAAGGGTGCAACTTATTTGTGATTTTTTTTAAAGCATAAATAACCTTTTATATCTGTTATTTTACCCTATTTTGCCCTTTAGCTTTTTAGCTACATTTTACCTCCAGTAACTAAAGTAAAGCAATCAGTTACTCTTTGAAAGTAATTTACCCAAAACTGTCCGAAGCGACTAATATAGTGTCTTTCTTCTTTGGCATGCATTTATTGGTTGCTGCGACTTATACTCTGGAGTGACTTATAGTCCAAAAACTACAGTAATGGCTGATGAAATGCTTTTAAACGTGCATTATGTGTGTTGTTTTATGTTAAACTTGATGGTTAAAGGCAAGCTTGCCTTTCTTTTTTTATTTAGAGTAGAACATCTCCAAGCGCAGAACTTCATCAGGATTCTAATTCTTGATTTTCATCAGTGGCTCAGTGATGCAAGATCAGGCTGCCATCTGTTAGGTAGTAGCAATAAAAAAGCAAAGCCTTTAATTTCTCTGCTGGAATAATTAGGCCATTTATATTCCACAGTTCATGATTTGAGAGAGAATCAAGGGGAAAAGTCGATATTGGGACTTTACAGGCAGCAGCATTTCAGCCATCAGCTTGTCGGAGTCACTTTGCTGCTATGATTTATGTATGGCCTTGCTACATGGCTCCACCGGGTAGCACCACTGTAATATATCCCACTGCTTGTCATTAATCCTTCCTGTGATAACCTCAACATGCAAGGAAACTCCATCCTAAATAGCAGGTCTGTCACTTGGCCCCTCTGCTGGAGGTGCCATCAGCTGGTTTTTACCCCACATTAATCCCCGCCACCAAACATCCAATGTTTTTTTGGAAGGAGATCTTGAACTTTAAAGGCAAATTTAACGATGATAATTACAGCTGCAGCTGCAAGGAGAAGTGACGCAGAAAATTCTTGTAGCTTTTCCAACCCAAACTTAGAAAAATCCCATTTGTCACTCTAATTTCCTGTTATGACAGGATCTCTTCTCTTTTTTTTTGTTCAGATTACATTACAGTCAGTATGCAGACATGACAACACTCTGACTTACTGATTGACGCACATCTAAAATCACAAGTAACAGAATCCAGTTTTCTTATCCAGCCACCATTGACTTCATTCACATACAATGTTCCCTTGTTAATTGTGGGGGTTATCTTCTACAAATAACCCGCCATAGGTAAGATCCATGAAATAGAATTATAGATGTTTTTAGGCTGTAAAACACCTCACTACACACTTTTTACACTTTTCTTTCTTGTTTGAACTCTTTCAGTTCAAATCTTCATAGAAAATAAGTCCAGTACTACAGAATGAAAACAAAGATCTATCGCAATCAAAGATTTATTTAAATTTGTGGAACAGAAAACATTCTGTATTGAAGATACAGCATGGAGGAGATTGACTGACAAGCTCAACAGCCAATCAGGATTCTGAACACAGCACGCTGGGGAAAAAAAAGAATGCAAAATTGCACTGAAAAAAAATCTGCTATAAAGCGAGACCAGTAAGTGAACCTAAAAGAAGGTGTCAAATTCTTTGGCTCATTTAAGTTAGATCCACTGGACTGTTCTTGTGCGACAGTGTTAATTTAACTTACATTAAAATAAATCTTCAAGAGAAATGAAAGAGAAAAAGGTATTCACCTGGCAGTGCATCTGAAAATGACTAAACATCACTTCATCTGAAGCTACGTTCGCACCACCCTCGGCAACACGAGTTCAAGCGGCTACTTCCATCCAGACAGAAGAAGAAGCCCCTCCCTGCTGATCCAGCGTGAACACCAGGGGCTAAACACACGTTCAAGAACCAGCATTTAGCATGATTTTGAACGTGCGTCAAATGCCTGGTGTGTACGTAGGTTTAAAGTCACGCGGCTGCCTTCTCAAGCCTGTTATTGTGCCGCTTGAGAACAACTTGTGTGTTACTGGATTTCGTGGTCAAATTTCCTAAAGCTCAGCTGGAGCTCCGTTTCTCCAGCTTTGCCCCGTGGTCCCTCCAGCTCCATTCACCCCGTTTCCACATCAGATGCGTCTTCCTTACTAGGTTGCTGCTCAATGGGGTATGAGCAGTAATTTGTCATGTTCCTCTAAGCGTAACCAAGATGGGATAGCAGGCGCCCTGGGGCGCCACCTGAACCACCAGCACTTGGGCTTGCATAATGGAAAGCTCTGAGGAAGAGCAGGGGGGCGGAAGAAAGCTATAAACAGGCATGGAGTGCGAGAAAGGGAAGCGTACAGAGAATGCACGACCAGTGAGTTGAGTTGGGGGTGGGAGGTGGGGTTGCATTAATCATGACAATACCTTAAGAAGACAACCTCCATCACATCAGTGGAGTTATGCAGCCTCTTGGAAAGGAGAGGACAACAATCGGTGGCAAAGAATCTACCAGGATGACATCGCTTGAGGGCTTGTGGGGAAGGAAAAGGTTTGGCTTCCTGAGCAGGCACTGCTTCCCAGGAGAAGTTCATTGCACAGAGCAGGACAAG
Organism: Oryzias celebensis; assembly: GCA_014656515.1. Taxonomy (NCBI): domain Eukaryota; kingdom Metazoa; phylum Chordata; class Actinopteri; order Beloniformes; family Adrianichthyidae; genus Oryzias; species Oryzias celebensis. Next base: position 77,213 of record BNCR01000144.1, on the reverse strand, counting down.
TGGAGCTTTTCCATAGTCTAAGAAAAGCTCGACCTACGCACCAAAATGTGGCAGAAAAGGATGTCAAATGGGGGGGGTGGGGGGGGGGTGTCGTTCTGATGATAAATATCTTAATTCTACTCTAGAAATCTAGAGCACTATTAAAATAAGTGATGATTAGATATAAACAAACATCGAGTCAGATGCATTTGGACCACTGACTGTGAGAAGTGGAGGGAGTGAATGACCCCTCCCCACTGGCGTTCCAAGTAGGAAGTATCCACTGGTCCCAAAAAGCCAAAATCCCATAGACTTCTATAGAAAAATAAACAACTATTACTCAGTTATTCTTGCTCTGCTACTTTCTTGACAAGTTCTTGCTAATCCAAGAAACCTTTGACAGATTTTGTGTAGCCTGCTTTAAAATGGTAGGGGCGTGGCCTTCCAATAAGCTCACTCTTGATTGGCAAGAGTGGTTGCCATAGAAATGTTGACACAGACCAACTTGGACCACTTGACAATTTCTGGTTCCACCATAGTAGATGTCTGTATTGCGAAAAAAATGGCAACTGAATTGACTTCATTTCACTGGAACCGGAAGTACGTCATTTTCTTTTCACTCGGTCCAGTTCTCATATACAGTCGACGAGTTTGACTAAAACAGATTTGCGTGGGGGGATTTGAACCTGGGAAGCTTGTCAAACAAAATGTGATGACAGGAGCATCAGCGCTATCAGGTAACACCTTGCTTCCAAACTGTGAACAAACCAGCCTTGCAAGACACTGAGCATGAAAACCAATTATAGAAGGGAGGACATAAAGGAGGAAAAATGCAAATTGATCGATAAACGCTTCTGGTGTGGGCAAAGACTGCAGCTCGTCTGAGTGTGCCATCGGAGCTGCAGATTGGCTTGGAGGGCTCTGCAGCGAGGTGATAAAACAAAGACGACCACACTTGCATCTTCCCACATCTGCACTCACTCGCTGTATGTTAACCGCGTTTCGCTTCTGCTCTCCCTCCATCTGCTTCACTAGCCCATTCCCCCCCCATGAACCGTTTATTTATTAATCCACCTTACTCCCAGCAGAACGACACTAACATCAGCACTTCAGATCTCATTTTTCACAAGCAGACAGATCACACGTGCAAATGGCGTGGTGTGTCTGCAGGAAAAGTGGGAAACGTCTCCTCCTGCATCAGTGCTATCCCACAAGGAGTTTGGAAAACCGAGCGGCTGCTGAAGGTCAGCGGCAGCATTACGGTGGAGGTAATGTGGTGTGCACCATCTCGCATGTGGGCCCTGTCTCATTTGACGAAAAGCGACTCTCAGGGGTAATTTACAGGAGCAACAATGGCAGCACAGAGCTCAGTCAAATTAAACAAACAGATCAATAGTGAAACTAATCAGTCGCTGCCAGCCCGTCTTCAAATCACCCCCAACAAATGGGAGATAATCATAGAGTGGCCGCCTCATCAGGCCTTTTCCATTAATGTCCCCAAGCAGCAAAATGCTTAACAGCATAAATGTACATTCACGAAGATTTCAAGTCCGCTAGTTGTGGATTTTCCTCTCTCTATCATTTTGTCCTCTTTGTCATTCATGAATCAGGGCCATCTTAGCCACTCCCTCCCTTGTTACATGTCCTCTGCAGAGAGGAAAGGAGCAGCAGTCAGAGACAGAGTAGCAGCTGGGAGTTTTAACCTCCTGCTGACTGATGAAGATGCCGCTCTGGGGAGAATCAATTTTGGAATGTTGAGGTACAAATGCTTCCGTGGCCTCTGGACCATGGCATAAACAAAGAAAGCCTCCTAGAATACAAGATACAAGATAATCAGATGATAATGATAGCAGCCACTTCTTCATATTTAGATGACCCTCCTCAGTTTAATCCTAATTTTAAACCTTTTAATCCTAAATTTGATCATATTTTCAGATCTTGGCCGCTCCTCATCTTCAGAGTAAAATAGTACTGCATCATTATTCTTGTGCATCAGTGATATGCACAAGAATAATGATATATATATTTATGTTATGTATTTTCAGACATGTCATTTTGTTTTTTTCCAGCAGAAATGAGCATGAGCAGTGTCACGTTGCAGTAAAACTGATTAAAATTAACATTTTTACTCACATTCTCACCTAGTTTTCATGAATTTGTACAGAAGTGAATCCAGTATGTAATTGTGTAACACAATTGTGACTGAAATATAAACAACAAAACACCTAATTCAATGAACATTGTGTTATTGGTGTATTTAACCTCTTCTTGCAGCATATTTCTCTTGATGGAGGATATACATATATATATATATATATAAAATAACACATATTTTTTTAATTAATCGCATGTGTTAACGTGTTAAAGACAGCCCTAATTTCCATAGTGTATATAAAATTAAGCTCACAATTGCATTTCTTTTTGTTTAAATTGTTGTGAATCAGGAGCAGACGAAAAAGCTTGTTTTTGTGATGTATAAAATACACTCTGTTGCTCTGTTCCATTCTGATACGTATACTTGCAGACCATTAGATCTATATTTGTCTTAGTTTTCCTCATCTGAGCTGCATCTGGCTCAAAACTGTACGGCTGGACAACTCCACCATTGCTCACCATTTTTGTTTCACCGTTATTGTTAGACTGGGGTTGTGAGATGTTTTAAGATATTAGGAGAGAGTGTGAACAAAGGAATTATGGGAAGTTAGGGAAAGCTTACTTCACACCAAGGGGCCCGCCCACAACTCAGAGGCGAATTTCTGATGAACTACTGCCACCCTGCAGAAACTATGTCCTCTGTTGTTTTCTAATTTTGGCTAAAAACTTTAAAATATTCTTCTTATTTTTGTTTGTTTCAGGCCAAAAATGTTACTTTATTGGTAAAGTAAGAACATTTGATTTATGGAAGATTTCTTTTAAAATTGACTTTTCTATGATATAAGTATACTTACTAAAGAAAAACGTGGCTTTAACCTCAGAAAATATTAACATTCTATTGTAAGCAGACTTTAGAAACAAGAACATTTACAAGAAAAATAAACAGCAAAGTCAATCTAAGATTATTTTTTTATTAGGAAAAAGTACAAAAAAAAGGACTGTTTTTGTTTGTCTAAACAATAAATGTAAATGTAAAACTTTTTGTTTACTAATGCTAGTTTATTTCCTCAAACTAAAATGTGATTCTGTTTTTTTTTTTTAAGGAGATTGCGATGTAAAGTGATTTTAAGAGGTTTTGGTGAAACGCTGTCTTGTACATATGAACGTAGAGCTGGAGACTTGAGGCAGAAAGAAAAAGACTGCAGCTAGCTTGCTGCTTTGCTGTCATGAGGGAATGTAAATACAACAGCATTCCTGATATGAACAATGCTGTGTAACCCCTATTTAAGTAGTGAGATTGAGTGCGCTCACACACACACATACACACACACACACACACACACACACACACATAAAGGCTGGTGAGGAGAGGGAGAAAGAGCGGAGCGGGAGGAGGAGAGAAATAGGGAGAGCGCAGCAGCAACGGCAGCAGCTCTACAGTTACTCCTGGCAGGCTCCAGTCGAGCATGTGTGGTCTCTCATACGCTGTTGCTAAGGAAATGGGTGGCTTGAATGGATCGGCGGATCGGGCCGACTCGTTCTCCTCCTCGCCCCCTCACCAGCCTGCGTTTTTACTGCTTTTTGGGATTACTGTGAACAACGTGACGTGTCAGCTCCAGCTCTGCACCAGCCCGGGTAAGAGACTATTTTATCCATCTGTGTCCTCCTTATCTGATCGCAAACAAATGAACACAGTTTAATTGAAGCTGTGAGATGAGTCAGTCGAATCTGTACCAACCACTGGAAAGACTAGAGAATCACCATTAAATTATCTGCTGAAAAGTAAGACAGGTACAGGAGTAGAAAAAGTTTATTTGTGCAGAAGCGATCATTAAAAAGAGTGTTTTACCGTTAAACTCTCTTGTTTGGCCGGTTAAAAGCCTGAATCAGACTGTTAGGCTAAAATGAAAGTGTTGAGCTCTACAGCTTTAAGCCAACATACCTTTAAGAATGACCACAAACTCATTTCCTCCTCTCAGCTCTATCTTCAAGCAACGACAGCATATAGAAAATGCACACAGTTCCTTTGTGTTTTGCTTACCTAATGTCAGCCAGAAGCAGATCTTGCTGTTTGTTTCTCCTGCCTCCTTTTGTTTCCAGACAGAAAAAAAAGTCTGTTTGTGTGTGCTGACTGAGATGATAATGAAGTAGGGAGTTCAAGGGGACCTGCCTCAATTCAATTTCTCATTTTCTTCTCCATCTTCCAGTCCAGTGGAGCCACAGCTGAGGAACGGGGGGGATTTCACCGGCAGCTGGTTGCACCACTAAAACGCTGGAGAGAGGCAGCTGGGCGACGGGGGGGTCGAAGAGCCTGGCTGGCGCCGGGTGAATGCAGCCTGGAGAAGACGGCAGAGGCAGCAGCAGCACTGACCTGAGGCGGAGCATGGCATCCACAGGAATGCAGATTTTTGGATTTGTCCTGGCGCTGCTGGGCATCATGGGTGCCACTCTCGCCACCCTGCTGCCCAACTGGAAGGTCAGTGCAGATGTGGGCTCGAACATCATCACGGCGATCTCCCAAATGCAGGGCCTGTGGATGGACTGCACGTGGTACAGCACCGGGATGTTCAGCTGCACACTGAAGTACTCAGTGCTTTCGCTCCCTGCGTATCTGCAGACTGCTAGAACCACCATGGTGCTGTGCTGCGTGCTCGCCGCCATGGGCCTCTGCCTGGCATCCCTGGGACTAAAATGCACGCGCTGGGGAGGAGGACGGCGCTCCAAGCGGCACGCCGCTATTGCCAGTGGAGGCTGTTTTGTTGCTGCAGGCTTTCTGTGCCTGGTGCCCGCTTCGTGGTTCACCAACGAGGTCATCACCAGCTTCCTGGACTCCAGCGTGCCAGAGAGCAATAAGTTTGAGCCCGGAGGTGCCGTGTACGTGGCCTTTGTTTCGGCGGGATTCCTCTTTGTGGGGGGGTCCATCTTCTGCATGTCTTGCTCGGGGAAGAGGCATGGCCCTCAGGACCTGATTCTGCTCCCTCCACCTGACAAACTGCTGCTGCAGCAGCAGCAGCAACAGCTACTCCAGCAGCAGCAGGAGCTTCAGCACCAGTACTGTTCACTCTCCCCATTAGACAATAAGACAGGCTACAGCCTTCAGGATTATGTATAATAAAGCAGCAGCGTGTGCACTTCTGCTAAAGGGAGCAAAACCTGAGGGGAGGAACCATCACAGCCGATGCTGCACATTGGGCTCTACTCCAAACTGAGGAGAAAAAGAGGAGGGCAACAACTTTCAATCAATTTTTTCCCTTCCCTTCTTCCTCGTTTGTCTCCCTTTTTCCGTTTTGCAAGCACAAAGGAGGCGGAATCCCCCCACCCCCGAGCGGCACATCGGAACAAACAGCGGGAATGTGTAAGGTGCTGCAGAGTCGGAGGAACCCGATAACCAAACGTCAACGTCCTTCACCAGTAAATCACAGAAAGAGCTCCCTGGGGGAATGGATTAAGCCCCCCCACTCACCCCCAGCAAAGGTTTAAATTGAGATTTTATAGAAAAAAAAGAAAAAGCATTTACTTAGCTGCTATTTACAATCGTTTGTATCGGTACGCACCACTGGAAAGACTAGGCAATAACCGGAGAGCAGTAAGTAAAAGCCCTTTCATAGCAAGCCATTGTAGTTTTTGTACACTTATCCACTAGAATGCAACCCGGAATGATTGAAATAAATGGTCATATTTTTGTTAGCTTGTAGAATGATGATATTTTGCCTCTAAAGCATGAAGTGTGGAACCTGTCTGTGTATTAATACAGCAGAATGCCTGGTAAAAGACTGAGCCACACAATGCCTGTGCCTGAAATGCTGTAGAAACATGACCCTGCTGCAACTGTTCAAAGACGACTGTCAGGAGGACAAGATGTGGGCTCCTGCTCCGGATTGGAGAAAATGCAGACAGGCAGATGTCTGAGACTCTGCAGGTGGAAATATGGGTTGGGGGGGAGATGAGAGGACTTGACAGTAAGAGATGCACCGTCTGATTCCCTTTTTTCCAGCAGCAGCTACCCATCACAATCCATCCCCCTCCACGCTCACACTTCACGCACGCGATAAACATTCAAAAGCTTTTTGCATGAGCTTTTCACTTCTGTCATCCACCTCTGCACTGCCATGGAAACGGCATTCATTTTTCAAAAATCCTTTTAGTTTGGGGTTGTGTGCATGTCAGTCTAAAAAAGTTGTTTGGAATGGGGGAGCGGGCATTTTTTTTCTCCCTCCTTTGACCACTGTGCAGCACTTTTATTAAAATTAAAGTAACATTTTCTTTTAGAAAAATTCTCCCTTTAAAACTACTTCCAGTGACAAGGGGGGCTTTGGACAAGGTTAAAATCTGAGCCGTGGCAAAACCACGGAAGGAAAGGCGAAGCTTCTTGAGCCGATCAAGTAGCCGTGCGGCAGGATGCTAAAAAAGGTTTGAGTCATTCTCCATATGTGACTTGTTTTCCAAGTGTGTCAGCAGCCTTTATAACCTGCCGGCTGAAGGTTTTAGCGTCTTAAACAGTATTCTTTCACTTTTAACTACTCGTTCCCTCCTGCCATTTTTCTGTCACTTGTCACAGGGATGTGATCTCTGATGAATGCTGTTGCATGTTGAAAGCATGTCCTCCTGACGCACACGTAAACAACCCCCCTCCTCATACCTACTCAAATTCCACTTGCAGGGATATGCTTTCTTGCTTATATTCTGGTATGTGTCGCTCTTATACTCAGAGGAATATTTCGTTTGTGCTCTGGACAGGCTGTGATGTACAGGACTGCACATTCTAGCCCTCTCACAAACATGCAGCTTCCTGGGGGAGAGCAGATGGCTAAGCCCAGCTCGCCACCTACAGGCTGCTGCCAGCACACCACAGGCATCTCTGTGGGCACCCCTGCTAGCCCTGACAGCTCTGTGGAGCCCTAAGTTTGTACCCCACCCTGACTTAGCCATCTTTGCTTCTTTTTCTTTGTGTGACAGAACTGGCCACCTGACAATAAACTCACTGCCCAGGCGCCCATAATCAATGCAATAAACAGAGTAAAGAATGTGCCATGTCATCGACTACTTACACGTTATGTGTTTGGTGAATGTGCCAAATTATGTCTCATGATAACTCGTTTTAACAATACCTGGAGTTGTGTTTATTTTTTTATTGGGTTGTTTATACAAGGATGATGCATTTGCAAATGTTTAATGGATCTGGGGTTTGTTCTGCCAGAAAGTCTTCAGTCAGCTGGATGTCTGTGTACAGTCCAGTGCAGCTTTTCGGCCTTTGAGGGTTATTTTGAATCCTCTTTGCGTCTCATTTCATAAAGCACAGCAAAATGTGAAGGAGGAAAATATGGAGACGTTTTCACAGACGGTTAGAAGACGCCCTTAACACTAAACCAAAAAGAAACAAACCCAACACATATTCATTATATTATCAACCCTTTGACACCTGTTGATGCAAATCTGGTCCAAACTTTTCAAGCATCAACTTGAAAGCAAAAAGATAAAACATTTTTTTTAATAATTCAAAATAAACCTAGGCATCAAGGGGTCAATAATTGGGATTTGCTTTTGGCTTGTACCGGCTGTACACAAGTGTCTAGATTTTCTTTTCATCAAGGTTGAAAAGTCTTTCAGGTATTTTGGTATATTAGACACAACAGTTCCATGTTCTTGCAATATCTTCTTTATAAGAAGACGATTCAGTGCACTTTTACTGTGTGTTATTGTTTGACATCAGTCTGGTTGAAATAGCTGAGCACCTTAGGCTTTTTTGGACCACAACAAATGTGCAACACAAAGGGGACTTCAAATAAATAAATAAAGGAGTGATGTGTGTCTGATAGGATTTAGCAGGGCTAAATAAACCGGAGGTTTCTTTTTCGTGACTGTGCAGCTTGATCATCAGCACGCAATTTCATTTGCTTCTAAATGGTCAGACAGTAACGTGACTAGGTCCTCAAAGTCTCCAAAAGTTGTAAGTGTCCTGCATATACTGTACTGAGATGTTGGTTTATCATTTTGATAACTGCAGCTTATTTTTGTGAATGCTTTAGCACTTCTTACTTTGCCGGAGCATATTTGTGATGATGGACAGTTCCACAAGTTCTGATCAAGATGTCTCAATGTGCTTGTGCAAGTAGTTCTATTTTTTACCAATAAAACTATTTTGTGAACGCAACACGCTGGCTGCAGTTGATGGGGATGGAGATGGTGTTAACTTTGCAGCCAGTTTTCCGCTGGTACAGGCTGTTCCCGGTGGTCTGCTCAGGCCCGTGGATAGAGCAGGATCCGTCCGAGACAGACATCCATAAAACATCTCAGTGTGCAATTTTTTTTTTTTTTTACTGAGAGGAATCTTGTAGACTGAGATAAAAGCTCTTCACACCGTGTTTGATGAGATGATTGCACAAGCTAGCATGAATGCATCAACAGCAACACCTCCCCTGGGAGTTTGAAAGCATTGTTTTTAATAGAGCTGGCTGATTTATCTGACAGAATTTATGATTTATTGATAGTGAATCATTCACATTGTTTAAAAAGAAACTGCTAATGTATGTATTCTAACAAGAAAAAAAGTTTCTCAAAAAGAATAAATTGTGGGAACAGAAGCAGAGTTATCAGACCACCTATCGCAAATTTAGAAATCCAAAATCTAAAATCTAAATCCCATTTGTTTAGCTATAAAATCTCATTTATGTTGTTCTTTTGTGTATTTTGGGTAAATAAACTGAAAACAAAAATACATAATATAAAAGGTAATTTAATCTTAATATGTTTTGCTAAATGTACAAAAAACCACCATGTATAGAGATGGGTATAAGATTCTGAGACACAAACTGCAATTTCTGCCCTAAATGATCAAAGTTTTTAAAATGGAAGAATGAAAGCCTTTAGCTGCAAGCAGAGCTTCTTTCAAATCAGATTTCAGCGCAGTATTTTATTTAATATCCATGTCCTGTAGTGTATACGCCTCTCCTTGAGTGCTTATTAAATTAGTTAGTATTCGGGCTCTCATTACAGCGTGTGGGAACCTCCTCGATATCCAGCGAGTGAAGAAACGCCTTCCTGAAAATACCATGGATTATTAAAGGCGCTAGTTCTCCCACTCTTCTTGGTTCTGCAGCAAGGATGCACATCAAATAACTTCTCCCCACTTAGAGAGACGCTAATAAGATCTCTCTTCTGTGTGTTTAGCCTTCTTTTTCCTTTTTCCCCTATGAAAGGCTTTCACCTTAGAGTTGCTGCAGTATGGAAACTGTGGATTGAAGTGAAGCGAGAGCGTCGACACTTCCAGGAGACGGTAAAATGGCTGTAACATTTCTCTTTAAACTCTTCTACAAAGTCAAATGTTTGGTTAGTATTATGAATCAGATAACAACATGAGCAAAGAAAAAAATGGAAGGGGAAAGAATTAAAGAGGCAACAATGGCGCGCAGCTCAGTGTCTGACACAAAGAATTAAATAGAATCACATCGTAATGCCTCTTTATGAATGCTCATACAAGACATATAATGCAGTCATCAGCACGGAGGGAGGAATGACCTTTCTTTGTTGGAGAGGCTCTGGTGCTCGTGTGAGGCTGAGGGAATAACAGCAACGACCTTGGCTGCGCAGTAAACTGCTGACAAAGGCAGTAAAAGCTACGCAGATGACAAAAGGAGAGCTTGTAGGAAAACAATGCAGCCCGACAGTTCAAAGGAGGCCTTTTAATATTTCAGCTTTGTGCACGGTGCACGCAGTCGCGGCTCTGCCAGATTCTGCAAGATGAAGGTGAAGGAGGCTAAACGCATGAAAGGTGCCGGCGTGTCTCTGTTTTGTAATCGACATTTCCTTTGAAGGGAGAATATACAGTGGAAATTAAGCAGAGTTATATTGAAAAAGAATAATGAGTACAGCACGGGAACAGCTCATTAATTCAAAAAAGCACTCACTGTGTAGATGAAGAAACTGCAATATGATATTAAATGATATACAATTTGCAGAATATGACCAAAAATACCAAAATGATCATGGTTAAGCAAAGATATAATGGCTTATTATTAATAGATAAACTTCCTTAATTCTATTGTAGATTTATCTTCTTTGATTATTTCATTTTCTTTTCCTCAGAGATTTTTCAACTTTCATAAAAGCTAAAAACATCTCCTGCTCTAAATGTATCAGTAAAAATATAAAAAATATAAAGGAAAAGTATAAAAGATAATGATTAAACTATAAAATATTTGACGAATTAGGTCAAGTTTTCATTATGTTTGTGTCAGTACAAGAGCAAACAACAATAAAGCTGTGGTCCAATTAGTGGAAAATATATTTAAAGCGCCATGTTTTAAGCTTTAAAAGATAGATTTTTAGTGCTACTATTTAATTAAATGGCAAAGTAAAACAACTATAAATTACAGAATTGATTTATTTTCAACCAAATTGGTCTTACATTTTGTATAAAACTCCTCTAAATCACTAAAATTACTTCATGAAATTGTGGTGCAGAGAGATTAAATTGTGTTAAAAAAATCAAATTATTGACCTTTCTGGATTTTTTTGAGTTTTATTTCTATCTAGCAATTTAACAGCTTTCTTGTGTTTAAGTGTTAAAATGAGAAATAATCAAATAAAACCTGAACCTCCTGGAGTATGGCCGCCACATGGACAAAGCTGGATTTAGTTTGAATTTAACTGAGCACTTAGTCTGGTTTAACTTGGCACAAATCCTTGTAAGCGTAAGTGAAGATAAGCTCAAGAGCCAGCTCTGCCCGCTACTGCATTTTAAAAAGAGGAAGAGTATTTTTAGCTCTGCTTTACCTTGGCTCTGTGAAGTATTGAGACCATGCCTTCTGGCGTTTTCCCGGCTGGCACGAGTCATTGAAATAACTTTCCTCAATACGGCGTTTGACCCTGTTTAAGAGATACGAATAGGTCTAGATGAGTTGTGTGTGTGTTAATGAAAAGTGTGGCAGGAGGGGAAAAAAAAAAAATCGCAGCGCGGCCTTTGCGGTCGCCCCCTGCTACTGTTGATGCAAGACTTGGGTCACTTGAGGTCACAGAGAAGACATACATCAAGTGCTACAGTGAACTCAGGTGGGAAACACTAAACCATATGCTCTAGTTTTAGAGAATCATATTTTAAACCCACAAGACAGCTTATCTGAAACCAGAGCAAGAATTTAGCTTCAAAGTTGAACCAAATTTAAATGTTAAGGTTTAGCATTTCTACCTTTTAAACATCTATGCAGCTGAGGATGCTAGATAAAGCATTAAGAAATGTGACTTGAAAGCTGGGCTCATCTGGCCTGTGCTCCTGGTAAATGACCGAGAACAAGACGAACATCTGTAGGGCTCTTTTCTTGTTAGATGGCGAATGGTGGCTGATGCAGCCATTACTCAGAGCGGGCGGAGACAACCGTCTGCTGGAGGCACGCCTCACTCTCTCCTCAGATTCATCTCTGTCACAAATACGTTTTGAGGTACTCCTTAGCGGTGTGGAGAAGCCACTCCCCTTCAGGCGCTGTTGCAGTGCATCCATCAATTCCAAGTTACTTTATTGTCGGTGTTCTTCCCTCTCAGCCTCTTTGGGCACTTAATAACATTTTTACTCATCATACAACGTTTCTTTGTCATTCTATCTTCCAGAATAGCATTGTAAAGTTTTACCATTTTGCTTGATCCAGTTTTCTGCAATGCTCCTTAAAATGGGCATTTTATCACGCAATCAATATATTTTTAAATTTAAAGCAAAGAATTAATTACATTACGATTAAAAACATTTTCTTTTAAATGCTAACACTTTTACATTGTGTTTTTTGTTTTGTTTGAATGATTCAAACCAGTGGTCCTTAGGTAAGCAGTTTATGTATCCCTGGGGTCCTTTGTCCCACTCCAATCATCTTTTGATCAAATTTAAAAGCGTTTTCAGTGGTGCTTTAAATATGATTATGCTGATTATGCAGAGAGTTCTGAGAGAGACTGTTGGAGCATAGATAGTAAGCCCGCCCTCATTTCCCATTTACAGATACAACAAAAATGGGAAGTAAAATTGGAGCTATCCATCTGAACAGTTTCAGTAATGATGTCAGCTTGAACAAGGAAAACGTGGATCTATCTGCCTACAAGTGGATGCATTGGAATTGAGTGCAGCAGGGAGCCTGTGGCCCAACGACTGTAGCATCTTCATCAGTCCTACAGGATTTTTTGTCTGCTCCTGATTCACAACAATTAGAATTAAAAAAATACTCAGAATACAATTTTAAGCTGCATTTTCTTTATGCCACTCATCTGTTAAAAATACTACAAGAACATGTTAAAAACACCAAAAACAGAATTTTCATTGGAATGGGTCCTTAATGGTCTTCTAGGGGATAGTGAAGCTCAAAAAAACAACTTTTGTAATTCTTATAAATCACTACTAAACAAGTTTCCAAAAAAGGTTCAAAGTGTATTATATATCCTGTAAAACTATAGTCTCATCTATAACAGTTTTGTAGGCCATGGCTGTGCATATGGAGTAGGTCAAACAAATGTACTTGCAAAAAAATATTCAGTTTTAGAATATAAATCAGATTTCTTTAAACTCAAAACTTTAGCGGAGTTAACAGTTGCTGTCTTACTTCTTAAAGAACCTGATTCAAATTCAATTTTGATTTCTACTCTGGTGATATTGTTTTCAATGTAATCCTTCTCTTGAGTAAGAAGTTTGGCTCTTCTACTGTCTTCTGATTCAGTGGATTTCTTAGCATCATACAGAGGTTTCTGTCCTTTTCTCCTGATGACAGAGTCTTACATTCATCCATCATTTTGACTGATGAGAACATGGGGGTGATGTACCATCCAACTATGTAATTGGCAACAACGCTGTTAATAACCCCGCATATTAAAGCTCCATCCAGATGGTGGAGGAGCATGTTGTTAATTGGCTCCTGTTTAGCCTCATGTGGCCATCATTGCTGACCTCTACAGTGGGGATCGAAAGTTTGTGCACCCCAGGTAAAATGTTATATTATTGTGCGAAAAGAACCCAAGGAAAGATTGAAAAATCTTCTAGAGGCACCAGTTTACAGATGAGACATCCTTTTAATATGTCAAACATGTTTTGCTTTATTTCCATAATTTACGCCTTTCAAAATAAAAGAAAACAGAATAGACTGTTCACAATCATCACTGGAAAAAGACAAGGGGGTTTCAGTCTCAAAGATTTTAAATAATTTGAGTCATGTGACTTTGCCCCAACAATCAGCGTCATGGGTTCCTCCAAGCAGTTGTCCAGAACAATGAAACTGAAAATAGTTGATGTTCACAAAGCAGGAGAAGGCTAGAAGAAGATAGCAAAGCGTTTTCAGATGCCAATATCTTCTGTTTGGAATGTCATTAAGAAATGGCAGTCAACAGGAACAGTGGAAGTTAAATCAAGATCTGGAAGACCAACAAAATCTCAGACAGATCAGCTCGTGGGATTTTGAGAAAAGCAAGTCAAAACCTATGCTTGACTGTACCATCCCTCCAGAAAGACCTGCAGACTCTGGAGTTGTGGTTCACTGTTCTATTGTCAAGAGATACTTGTACAAATAAGGTCTTCAAAAAGAAGTCTTCTGCGTCCTCACCATAGAATTCAAGGTTTAAAGTTCACAAATAAACACATAAACAAGCCTAAAGGATTTTGGAAACAAGTTCTGTGGACCAACGAGGTTAACAACTTTTTGGCTGCAATGAGTAAAAGTATATTTGGAGAAGAAAGGGTCCAGATTTTAATGAAAAGAACCTCTGTCCAACTGTTAAGCATGGGGGGTGGATCAATCCAGCTTTGGGCTTGTATTGCAGACAGCGACACAGGAAACATTTCACCAGTAGAGGGAAGAAAGCATTCTACAAAATGTTATCAAATTTTGGACAAAAACTTGGTGGCTTCTGTGAAAAAGTTGAAGTTGTAGAAATAATGGCTTCTACAAATGGATAAAGATCTGAAACACACCTCAAAATCCACACCGTCTAACATTAAAAAGCAAGAACTGTAGGTTTTCAGTGGCCTTCCCAATCACCTGACCTCAACATTATTGAAAATCTATGGACAGACATGAAAAGAACCGTGTGGAACAGACATCCCATGAATCTAAACGAACTAGAAGACTTTTGTAAAGAAACATGAGCTTTTGTTTTCTGTTATTCTGAAAAAGTAAATGATGGATATAAAGCCTAATCTTTTTGACATATTAAAAAGATATCTCATCTCTAAAGTGATGCCTTTGGAAGATTTTTTTTAATCTTTCCTTGGGTTCTTTATGCACAATAATATAACATTTTACGTGGGGTGCACAAACATTTGCTCGTCACTGTAGGTGCTGACAGCTCAGTGAAGAGCTCCGGACGGGAAACCTGCAATGCACCAGCGACAGAAAGGAGACAAAGATGGAGCCGAAGGTGAAGTGGGTGAGATGCAGAATTAGGAAATTATAATCTTGACATCTACTAATCACTTTCCAGTATGAAACGTTTACTGAATGTCAAACTGTGGATCCGAGCAGCTGATAGTCTCAGATTAAAGCTGGGCTGGACTTCACACTTGACAAATATATTTTAGTGACATATAAAGCTTTTTTCCACATGATCTTTTTAAATAGAGATGAAACCAGTTATTTACAATCCCCTCACAGCGAGAAGGCCCTGGTTCAAATCCCAGATTTGTGTTTTCTGTGTGGGAGTTTACATGTTCTCCTCATGCAAGGGAGGGTTTCGCCGGGTACTCTGTCCTCCTACCATAGTCCGAAAATGGTAAATGGCAAATTATATAGTGCTGGACTACCTTACTTAAAGGCCCAAAGTTCTTTGAAGTCAGAGTCATGGGACTCTGACACACACACAAACTGATGGCAGCTCTGCTGCTGAACTCTGGCGCCAACCTACAACCACCAGGAGCAATGTGAGGTTCAGTTAAGGACATTTAAACACATGGGCGGGCAGGGCAGGAATCAAACGTGTGATTTTCGGATCAGAGGTCTACCGCTCTTCCACTGCACCGCATGCGTCATAGGTAATCTGATGACCCTAAATTGACCCTAGGTGTGAGTTTGAGTGTGGTTGTGTGGCCCTGGTATGGATTAGTGACCTACTGGATTATTTGCCCTACTACAGCTGGGATAGGCTCCAGCAACCCAATGATCCCTAAAAGATTCGACAGGTTTAGAATGTAGACTGCTGGATGGACAATTTGTTTACACTACAACATCAGAAGTGATGTGTGGTTGAAGGATTACACCGACACAGAACCAGTATCTTGCATGGAAAGGAGATGGTTCCTCTAACGGAAGGCAGAGCTGAAGAGGGCAGTGTTGAAGATGTTTAGATTTTCACGGAGAATAGACAATAGCAGACAAAAAAAAGACAGCATCAAGAAAGAACACATTAGAGTATTAGCACCAGCAAGACAGTTTGACGACAAAGACAAGGAGTCACGACAGATAGTTTATTCTTGTGCACAGAAAGCGTGTGGGGTATTTGGGCCAAAAACACTCGGATGGATGTATATGACACCAAGTCTTTCATATATCGGAATAGAGCTGTGAAAATAAAAGCCTGGAGCAAGATGTGTGAGAGTCGCATAGCTTCGACATTTCATGCCAACTGTGGGTGGCAGACATGAGCTCGTATCGGGTAGCGACAGACCCCACGTTAAAAGCACGTTCAAGAACCTACGTTCAGCAAGTTCTTGAATGCGCGACACATGCTCGGTGTGAGCGTAACATTAGACACACGTGTTAACTGAAGCAACAAAAGAGAACCCAGTCCTTTAATAGTTCCCATAGGTGGGATCAGATAAAAGCATAGGTGTGAATAGCTCAGGGATTGCTCACTGTCTACCGACGTGATAATTAGCAGAAGGAAAGTGTCTAATAAGGAGCAGGAGTGGGTGTGATGTGATGCAAGGCAGACCCCAGGCACTTTGAGCCTTGAGGTAGCGGGGGGGGGCACCATGAAAGCAGCGAATTGCGGCTCCCAGACAGCTTCAAGGGCAATCTCAGTCAGTCACTGTGACAAAAGAGAAGTGCAGCGGACAGGGATAAATTAAACAGCAGGGATAAGAGCCTATCTGCACACCCCATGCCAATAAGGGGGCAGCAGCTTGCTGATGTTGAATAGATCCAACATTTCCTCTCCTCAGTAAATCACACGTCAGCTACAGGTTATAATCAACCGGCCAATCAACCAACATGATCCCCAGCTAACGCGATTCTTTTTAATCAGGTTTTTTTTGTTGTAAATGTTCAGTTTATGAGAAAACTATTTTAATGGCTCCTTGAGACTGATTACACAGTTCCTCTCATTCCAGTTATTACCACCCGTGTCACACCAATGCTAATGTGTGTGGGATTAAGCGGACACAAAAACACAATACTGTTTGGATTAAGTCACTGCAATGACTACAAAAAACAGACAAAAGGCCCAGTTGTGCTCCACAGCGAACAAATCTCTCTTCATTAACACAATCGGTGATCCTTGAGCCGCAGCCATAGCAAGATAATACCCCAATTAGACAGCTGAGCTGATTTATTGGCTAAAGGTGTACACACACTGAAAACGCTGAGGTGTTGCAGTCACAAGAAGAGCTGCAGAAAATAACACTGCTTTAAACCACAAAGGGAGATTTGACTGCTATTTTTAGTAGCTGCTCTTGCTTTTTTCTTTTTTAAATTCCCACCAGGGTCAATGTACAGTAGAGACAACACAGGAGGAAGCAATGGCCGTCCGCCACAGAGTTTTGTCAGCACAGACAAAACTCCTCTGACCAGAAAAGGGCACGACTTCCGATTATCTTTTGATCTATTTTAAGTGTTCCCAGTGTTTCTTTTTAATAATGACTAAGCCATTTTTAGCCTAAATTTAAAAAATAATAATTTTCTAGGAAATAGTTTTTACAGAGCGGAAGAAGATCATGAGAATTTAACCTCCGAACTGCGGGCGAACCAATTGGCACGGAGCAACCTCCCTTTCCATCCTCCATTTACTTTCTCTCCCACTAGCTTACAGCCCCTCACAACCCTAACCTAACATTACTTGTGCAACAAATATGGAGAGCAATATTGGAGCTATCCAGCCAAACAGTTTTAAGCCAGATGCCAGCTCGACGAGGAAAATGCAGACGTACATGAATATAGACGTCTACAAGTGGATGCAATTTTGAGCTTAATTTTCTCAATTTATGTCCTGCATCATCAAAAAATGCCACAAGAACTTGTTAAAAACACAAAAAACACAATTTTCATCAGAGTGGGTCTTGAAAAAAAGGAGCTTGTTGAGAAAATGCAAATGCAGAGATTCTACAATTTCCCAAAGGTTGCACAGTGAAACTAACAGTGCAAGGGCTGCAGTGAAATCATGGGAAGCACTACTCTTTTGTTGTGCTATTTTCTACTCACTCAGCACTCCAGTTGACGTTTTTCCTAAATACAGTCATTAAGCAGCTGTGTCTGCCAGAGAGAACACATTTAGTACCACGTTCAGCGTTCAGGGGTTAAAAAACTGTTTGGGGATGTCCAACAAAGACGCAAGCTACATAATCTAAATTTGTTTTTTTGCTTTTTTTAAATAAACGAAAAAGAAAGACTCCATAAAAAAAAATGCAAGCCCTCTTTTTTATGTTTTATTTCTCAGACCAAAAGAAAAAACATACCGTTTTTTTATATGTTCAATCGATCAGTTTTACAGACAAACATATCTTTGCCAAAAATCTATATTCTTAAATGTCACATTCTAAATCAGCCCTTTGCACACAAGCTTTCAAGCCATAACAGCTGTAAAGCTTTTGCAAGTCTGCAGGAAAACTCTGGTGTGCATCAGTAAACAATGCAAAGCCAGGATGTTTTTTTAGATAAATTTTGCTGCATGACACAAAAGCAGAGAGCCTGCTGCAGAGAGGGAGGTGGCATTAACATATTCCCCACGATAATTTCTGGGGCTCTGCAGCATAGAGCCCTGCTCATCAAACAGTCATCATCCATCTTAATGATATCAATCCGGCCAAGTGCCCATTAAAACATTAACTGAGGAGAGATGGCCTGGACTGGGATGTGTGAGGCACAGATTCATCTGCAGTGGATGCAGGTGCAGAACGGGACTCACTGCAGCTAAAGGTTTTTCTGCCTTAGATTTCTTACTTATTGATGCTAAATTCAAGTCTTACAGCAAAGTGAAAGGATTTGTTTTATTACTTTTATTCTACATATTTCTATGCTAGTATGAAGGAGACATTTCTGTCTAATCACCACAGCAAAAACCAAATAGTTAGCCCTCAAAACTATTTTTAGCCCATGAATCTGGGACCTTTTAAGTATCCCTGTCTTTTCCTCAACATACAGCTTCCTCTTGACTAATCCCGTCTTTCCAGATTGTATTTAACACCTAGCTTGTTTAAAGCTGAACTTTTGTCAGGGGTATCTTGGCTTGACACCAACACCACAACCTGCTTTGTGAAACCTGGACCCCCAACTGTTCTAGTGCTGAAGACCAGAAGGTTAAATAACATCCTGGAAATTCATTCATTCATGATTATTCATCATTATTTCATGTTCACTACAAGCCATTCCAACTGCACCTTATTTTTAAAATGCACGATTCGAATCAATATTTACTTTGAGGAAGAAAGATTATCACATCCAAGATCGACTTTCCAGTCCAGCAATTTTTTTGCTGCTTTTCCATTGGTCTTTAGTCCAAAAATTCATAAATGAATTCACAAAAATGCAACTTTTTTCATTACCATCAATAGTTATTTGAAAACATGTTTTTAAAACCGACAAAGTTGTTTTCTGAGCAGAAATATGTAAAAATAAATCAATATTTTATCGAATGATCTGGTATTTCAGAGGCATTCCAGTTCCCAGTAGGTTTTCTGTTCCCATTTTTGCACACTGATGTGGGATTTTTGAACGCACCATTGAGCTCAGGGACTGCTCTCAATTACATAATTGCCTGGGTGGGACTTTTTATGGAAATGGGGAAATAAGAAACACACTGTTAGTGCTTCACAGATTCTACATGAGGTGTAAAAAATATTTACATGTGTTTCCTGAAAAAGCTCCAATGAGACTTTAGTGATTAAGCTTTTAAATAAGCTATAAGGCGTCTTACTCTAATTTCAACTTATTTGCTTATTTCTAAACATTTGATGTATCAATAAAGGCATTCATAGACCCAACACGAGTTTTCAGAGATCTAATTCATTATAATATGAATTATAATTAATTTAAAAAGGTCAATATTCCAACTTTTAAGGAATCTTATTACACAAATATGCTATATGGTAGTAAAACAAAACTTGTAGTCTGTGATAAAGCAGGCAACTTAATTTGGGTTTATTTCTCCATCTTCTAAAAAATTCAAACATTTTAATTTATTTTTTGGCAGTTTTAGACTACTTTTAAATAAAATCTAATCTAAAATAATAAAAAATGGAAAAACCTTGAGAACAAAACAATTAAACATTTACAGATTGTTTGAAGATTTTAAGCTTGTTAGAACTGTGACCAAATCCATATTGACTGTTAAAAAAAAGGGTACTTAAGAATAAAAAACTGATATAAATGTACCAAAGACCCCAGCAACTGTGGTGAGACACAAAGTCTATCCTTGAAACAAACTAATCTAAACAAGGAAAGAGGAACATTCAAAATGGAACATTTCTGGCTCACTAAAAAAACAGAACCATTTTTTAAGACCCAATCCGATTAAAATCTTATTTTTGTGTTTTTTGTATGTTTTTGAGGTGTTTTTTTAATGCTGGAAGACATATATGAAGAAAACAAAACTTGAAATTACATATCTCGGCATTTCCTTATTCAATGCTTTGTGAATCAGGAGCAGGCAACAAAATGTTGTTTAAAAAAAGCGTAATTGTGACGTAAAAACTATGCTGAGCGAACTACAAACTCCCTGCTGCACTCTATTCTGATGCATCCACGTCGACTAGATCCTTGTAGACGTCTTTGTTTTCCTCGTCTAAGCTGACATCTGGATCAAAACTGTGCGGCTTGATAACTACTAGCTATTTTGTTACATTGGTAATGTTAGGTTGGGGGTGTGAGGGTCTGTAAGCTACCCGGAGAGCATGTAAACAGAGAGCTCTCAGCAAGGGGGTGGGAAAGAGGGGGGCGAGCCGAGCCAACACTACAGTCCATAACTCAGAGATGAACTTCTATTAAACCACTGCTGCTCTGCAGAAACTATGTCCAAGAAAACAACATGAGTTTTATGATTTAGGTTTAAACAACATAATCATAATCAAAAGACCACTGGAAACACTTAAAATAGATCAAAATATGATCATAGTGGGACTTAAGACGTCAAAGAACTGACCGTAAAGAAAATACTTTCATTTCAGCGAGAAGTGATGCAGCATCCTCATTTCTGAATTATAGAACCAGATATGCAGACGGATGTTTCATAATTAGGAAAATCCAGCAAAAGTACTGAAGTGGGCCTAATGTTGCAGTTGATCTGAATTGAAAGTGCTTCTGACAAAGAAACTGCCCATTGCTCTGCCTAAGCAGATGGGTATTACAAACTTTTTAAATCCTTAATAAATTTGAATAAAATACTAAAATGCGGAGACTTTGAGCAAAAGTAGGCACATTAAAATTCATTAGGCCAAAGTCTGACAGATGGAAAAAAGGGTCTAAAGAAAAAAAGAAATGCAGAAAAAGGCAGCCGCTTGAATAAAAAGAAAATATTGGAGAATGAACAATCAGGGCTGATCCCATTCAATCAGCTACAATACAGTCTTTGCAATGAAATAAATATTTTCTAACAATGAGGCTCTGTAAGAGCCCAGAGAACATCCCCTTAAAGCATATTTTGTCATTTCAAAAGAAAAGAAAAACATTGTTTTTGTTCAAAGATGCAGGAGTGCCTGTGAGCCTTTAATAAAAGTTGTATGTCTCTAATTCAAAGTAGAATTTAGTGGATCTCAGCATCAGCCAACATAGACATTTAAAACTTTGTAGCATGTCCCCCTGGATCTAAAATTAAACCTTCAAACCAAGTGTTGCATAAGACTGAGCTTCTCTCGTTTGCCTCTGATACACTCGCGTGGGCTAAAGATGAGAAACTGGGCCGAATTAAGTAGAGGCTCTCATTAGAAGAACCAGTCAGGGAGACGATATTTTCATCAGGAATTATTACGGACAAGAAAAGAGTGGAGAGATGGAAGGGAGAACACTGATCTGATCCTGTTTTAATGAAGCCTTAAAGAGGCAGCAGAGCAGCAGTAATGAGTGATGGACACATGACAGGAGGCCTCTGAAGGTGGGATTATAAAGAAGAGAGATACGCTCCCACAAAATGAGGTTTGAGATTAAAAAACAACTATTATCTCACTTAAGGATTTTTTTGTTTATCATTTTTTCCTGTGAGTACTTTGTCACCAATGTTGGATTTAATTCAAAATTTGGGCCAAAAAAAAAACCCAATATAAGACCAACTAAAGCAGCCTGCTGTCCTACCTCTGGTTTAGGGACGAAGGCCCGTCCAGGTATGGTGAAGCAGCTGTGAACCGTGCACAGATACTGAGCCATGATGGAGAGACGGCTCCTCTGCCTGCTGCCCGTGCTGGCCGTCAACCTCTGTAAGGACATAACAACTCCTCTGACCAACAAGCATAGTGGCACATGAAAGCAGGAAATATGCTGGTTTGTGTTTATCACCTATTATGTCAATAAAAACAGAAATACATTACCAAAACAAAAAACTTTGCTTTACTGTCTATAACTAACTTACTGTATATATTCTCCCCAAATTGAGTGCACCCTCGATTTTTGTTTTTATTTCTTTCCTAGTTTTCTTTTACTGTTTCCTCTTTATTTCTATGTTAAATGTTTGGATTGTTCAGTTATTCACATATGCTGATGACAATGCTGTTCAGCATCTAGATTTTTGCCATATTTTGTGAACACTTTGAAAATCAAAATAAAATATTTTAAAAATTGATCAATAAATAAATAAATAAATGATAAATGGATGGATGGATGGATGGATGGATGGATGGATGGATGGATGGATGGATGGATGGATAGCAAACACAAATGCAAAAAAATCTTCTTCTTTTTGGAAACATATCTGTGCAAATCCAGGGGGTTTAAAAAAAACTACAACCTAAAACTTTCATTCCGCTAACTTTACTGCAACAAGAGTTAAGGTTGCCAAAGAAAATAAGAAGGATTATTAACTGAATATTGAGTATTTTCAAATATTTTCAAACATTTTATCCCCCCGGTCCTCAAGAACCTGCTTCAGTGAAAGCATACAGAAATGTAAAAACATAAAGCAAAATGTATAACATCTTGTTTATGCTTCTTTTTGCAGTCAAGAAAAGGTACAAAAATTGATCTGCATAACACAAGTACTGAATCCTATTTATAATAAACTATTGAAAGCTGTTTGATCACACACCAAAAAAAAATATCAGCCAGTGTTTTTTTGGGATGTGCTCCTGCCAGGTATCGAAGCAGTCACTGCAGCTACTGTATAAGTTCACTTAACAACCTACAGGTGACAGTATAAACAGAATGTTAGATTTTTGTTTAAAAAAAAACATGACCATAAAGAATGATATGGAGAAAGTATTCATTTGTTTGTTAAAAACGTAATTCTAAAAAAGTATCCTGATTTTAAATGAACTTTTAAAAAGATAAACACATGCAGTAAATCAGTAAATCAATCTCTCATGATGACCAATCAGTTTAAAACCCATTGTTATTTGTGACTTTTTGAATCGTGGCAAAATGTAAAACACATGAATATTGAATTAATTTAACTTTGATTTAAGTTGTGGTTGGACTAAACGTCAGATAATTTTTTAAGTTCTTGTTTCAAAACCAATTTTGTTTGGTTAAAAAAAAAAAGTATTTACATAACGCAGTTTAAACTGACAGTATTTCTCAAGTAAAAAAGAAAGAAAGAAAAAAATTGTCAATGTTTTGTCAGCTGAACTTTAAGTTTTAAAGCCCCTTTATTTTGCAATTAAGACTTTCTATTTCAGGCAATCATATTTTAACTAGTGTAACCTAACTCACTTCCATTTTTCTTATTATTTTTTAGACTGGTTCTTATATGTTAAATTAGGATTTATTAGTTTTTTGGCAGACATCAATCAACACCTTCTCTCACCCACCTCTGCCACCTCCTTCTGGAATGTGAGAGTGAGCCGAGTGCGTCCAAAAGCGAAGGGCCCTGTCCTGTTTGCAACATTTTCCAGCCACTTGATGATGAGGGGGGTGGAGACGCTGAACGGTAGATTCCCGATGACGTGAAGGTTTGGTGGTTCTGTGAAGGCCCACACATTTGTGTATATACATTTTAGTTGCTCTAATTTAGACTGCTTTCTAAACCCTTTTCCCGGCTCTTACCTTGATCCCATGGCTTTGAGATGCCCGTTGGGAATCCACGATCCATTCTGTAGGTGAGGATGTCGCCGTGGACAATCCTCAGCTTGCCTGGCGCTGCCTCAGACAACAGCTGTGGAAGAGACATCAAACTGAAACCATTCAGACTGGCATCTACATCAGCAGATGTAGATGTAGAAAGATATTAGTCACTCTACAAGTGGCTAACGAGGCCAAATTTTAAAAAAAGCCATTGATCCAACAGTGCAGAAGTCTCAGTATGGCTGTTTACCTTGAGTCCAGGGATGAAGCGGGAATCTTTTTCCACAACAAGCAGATCTGCGACTCCAGCATTGAGGATGGAACGAGTGATTCCCCCTGGACCTGGACCCACCTCACATACGTGGGCGTTTTTTAAACAGCCCGCCTGACGAACAATCTTATCTGAAAAAAGAAAAAGGAAAAAAAACACCCCACCTGATACTTATTATGATTATATGTTTTCTGTTTAAATTGAGGTTGATGTCATTCATTGTTCTATTACTTGTAAGGCTCCTTGTGATGAGCAGGGACACATCAATTAAACAGTCACCTTGCTGAAGGACAGCAGAGCAGACCAGCCCTCCACTGCATCACAGATAATTATATTACACTTTTGGCTCTCGAGGGTTGCAAACAGTGGAGTAGGTCAATTTATATTAGCAGATCTAGTTCAACTTACCCATACAAAACAGCCTGTCAATGTTGATATTTTCAAACAAGCAGATACAGGCTTTGAAGAAAGAGTACTGATCCTATCGCAGTGTCTAAATCAGCACTATAAGAAGTGGCTGCAGGCAACATAAAGGAAAAGTGCAGTAAGATGACTAACCGGTAAGCCTCAGGTCCAACAGGAAGTTCTGGGACAGCTGCTTCTCAGCCCGCAGGTTGTACAGCTTTATCAGTTCACCCACTGTGGGCAGCGGAGGCAAGCGGAAAGATGCCACTTTCTTTGTCGCTGCCATGTTAACTCTAAGGAGAAAAAAAACCCAAAATTAAAGAGATTAAACCTAAAAGCAATCTAAAATTCAGAATCTTTCTGTGCTACCGTGAATTGAGCATGAAGTTATATCAGTTTTTCAAATATGTACTGACAGAAAATTTGACAGAGGCTTCTTAACAATAAAAATAAAGATGTTGGGCACCACCCAGTGGTAATTTAACAGCAGCTTTAATAGAAAACTCATGTCTACTCCTTTTAACGGCATGGCTTTAAAATATCCCTAGTAAAAACTAGTATATAAGTCGTTTGAAATTAAAAGTTGGGTAGTATACTTGAAATTTCCTCTTTATACTCTATAGACCTATACTATAAACTTAAGAAGTATAAAAAAGTATTTTGTTAATACACTGGCTACACTACACATACATGGTCTATAGTATACTTGCAATACTTGCACACAAGTCCACTTAATATGATAATCTTGAAAGTGTACTACTTTCTGCTAAGTGGATGACTACACTTTATGTTTACATATTTTCCTCTTTTACGCAGTTGGGAAAAATAACTGCGGAGCTTGAGTTTAAAATTTCCAACTTAGAAAATTAAATTATCTAAAATGATGTCGTCATTAAATAAATAGCCAAGAGGTAAGATTTAAAAACGTTAACCTTGAATGTTTAACCTCATTTTGACATTTGCAACAACTGCTAGCTTCTTTATAATGCTAATGCTATATCAAAAACCCCGCTTGGAAACTAATGACGCAAAAAAACAAACCTCGAGCTAATTCAAGAAATCATCTACATGTTGCAAATGCGCAAAATTAATACAGCTAAGAAAAACAGATGAGAGAAAAAGAACACTCGCGTTAACCCACGTTTCCAACCTGCATTCCGGTCGAGTCAACCCATTTCCTCATTCGTCATCGTGTAATAGCCAATAGGGGGGACGAAGAGAATAGTTTTAACCAATAGGAGTTTAAGTAGGGGTGACGCTCCCGTCAGTAGACAACTGTTTCATTGTTGATGTAATACCGTTTTGTTGCCAGCAGAGGGCAACATTTTTTACAATAATTCAAGTCAATTTTGACATGAGTAAATAAAAAAAAGTAAAAATGAGTATAGATTTTTTTAAAGCAATAACTTAATGTCTATTTTTAACACCAAATAATTTCATGTTTATATCCTATAATACTATAAAAATTAAGAGCAGAAGCAACATAATTTTGATTCAGTTCAGTTCTAGCTTTTTCTTTGAGTCAAGTTCAAAAATAACTTCTTGATATTTTAACTTATATTTTCTAACTCATATTTATCCTTATATTTTTTTCAATGCCACCCTCCATTATTGTTGCATATAATTTATTCAATGTATCTTGGCAATGACCCTGTGGTCTCCCTATCTTATAACCCATGCTGCGTCACAGGCGAGTTATGACGAGCTTGACTTGGAAATACCCAGAGCCTCCCGTGTTCAGCAGATGACTGGCACTTCTGTGTGGCACTGTGGCTGGCCTTGGAATAAAGTCCTTCCCTAAACTTGGAAGACAGAACAACATTGTTGGCCACTGTTATTCAAATGTGGTGTGTTTGATCGACAAAAAGATATAACAAAAAGGGCTAAACCATGTGGAGACCAAATGATTAAATGCCCCAATCTGTAGAACATTTTAGCTTTTCATTGGATGCAAAAAATGTAAATGAAGCTTTCTCAAAATCATGCAGCTCTGCAATTCCCACTTGTGATACATTGCTTTCCAAATTACATCTAGAACATGTTATAGAATTTAGTCATTATTTCCACAGATTGAATTCACTCCACTTATGGTGCACTCTAATACCGTCGTGTTTTGCAAATTTTATGATGGATTGCAATTTTATAAAGGGCAATAAGCAATCCCATCTTGGCTAAAGTTATACATTTGTCATTTCTGTGTCAGGAAGTGAAAAGTTGGTCGCATTTTTTTACAGTCAACTTTTCAAAAAGACCTATGGAACAAACCACATAAGAGGAGCTGTGGTATTTCAGCAATGAAATTCCTGTGGTAATGATTGAGACCCGGTGATGCATGTTTTGTGGTGTTTTTGTGGTAGTCTGAAATTTGTTGGCCCTCATTTTGAGGATCACTTACCATAAGATGTTGAGTCGTTCCCTGGAGCAGCTTGTTTTCCTTAAATGTATGTGGAATTTAAAAGAGAAAAGGAATTTTCCCACTTTTCTGTTTTCAGATGAGCATTTTAGAGGACTAATTCAAAGATAAACATCACTTTTCATCAAAACAAGATTAAATTACTTCAGATTAAATCCTGAGTTTGTCCTATTGAAGGCAATCCTCTATAAGTAGGAACTGATTAATAAATCTTTTTTAAAGCAAGATTAATATAATAGCTATTAGTATAATGATTATCAAACGTATTGTTAAACATTCAATCACAAATCTTTAAAACGTTTTTTTACTTTTTATGACAGTTCTGTAGATTATGGGAAGTTTTTTGTTTAAAATCCTTTTAAAGTCCAATCAGGAAAAAATTTGATCTAAGAAAGATAAACATCACCAGCTTTTGTTCCATGTTCTACTAATATGACAGTTTCCATTAAAATGACAGAAATGTGTTAGTTTTTTTAATATACAAACACACGAATCTTGATCATAAAATAACAAAAAGAGGATTGAAGGCATAGTTAAACTTTTAATAATACCCAAGTAAATAAGTGTATCTGATCTTACAATCAGTTGAAAAAGTACACATAGTACATAAATAGATCTAAAAATGTACAAAAAAATAAAAAAAAACACATTACAAGACAGGCCACTTCTCTGCATAATCATAACTTTAGTATTTTGGATACTATTCTTATGTTTTGAACCTGCAAAAAACCATGTCTCTCTTAACATTTAGTTTCTCTCCTGAAGACTTCTATTGAAAAACTATTGCAGGATTAGTGCTTGAACTTTTATGCGTTTAGGCTTTTACTGGCAGTACAGTGAACATTAGGTAACATTTTACTAACTTTTTGCCTTCTTTTGAAAACTTTCGCATAATATAATCACAAAACAATAATATGGAAATTACTGTACTCATTTTGTCTTGTTTTGCTTGCATCTTTACATGTATTTATTGAGAATTGCAAATGTGATCAAAGCTGGTTTTGCAAACCATTGCAAAAGCTAAAAGAGTATAATGCTTGACAACATGAGAGACTAACAAGAAACCAAAGAAACTCTATAAGAAAGTAGCAAAAATTATTAGGGTAAAAATCCTGTAAACACTAATGTATAAATGTTTGTTTCTCAAGTATTTAGTAGTGACAGACCACAAACCAATTGTTGTGGAAAATTGAAAAGAAGGCAATATAAAACTTGCTGCATATTTTTTTTTGACCGGGTCCAGGTACTTTCACACAGTCAGCTGATCCTTGTGAATCGTTGCATGTTATGGCCTCTATCTTAACAACACTGGCAAAGAAAAGCTACTTTGATTCTTGCTCCAGATGCATAAACCCCTTTTTCATTTTTTTGAAATGCCAAGTGACTGTGGTTAATGGCAAAATAGCTCACGCACAAAAGGTCACCAAAACATTCAGCTCGTTTGTGGTCCAGAACTATTTTGATTTGGACTTATTGCCCCATAACAAAGACTATTAACATTATACAACGCCTTGTTAATTAAAAAATGAAAAATTTCTCACAGCTTCTTGTACTATTTAGAAATTGTTAACATTTAAATTCAAATTTGTAGTTTTTTAGTGTTCCGATTGTTTTTGGAAACAAAAAAATAGGTGGAAAATTGGTCAATAGTTGAACAGAACCATTAAAACTGACAACAACTTTCCTACAACAACATAATACTGGAGCTGACAGCTCACTGCAGCTTTTTATTCCCCATCTTGTATTAATTAGAAGTCAGCACTGTTCATTCTTTTTGCATCATACAAATGTGCTGTTTTATAACGTCTGCTGACTCTGTGGACCCAAACAGAACCGCCTTTCAGAGAGCATTGCATGTGAAGAGTAAATGTCTTTCTCATTGAATTCCACCACATGACTTCATTTGGGTGGGGAAATCATGGCCTTCAATCAAAATATCCTTATCGTGACCTCAGTTTGGAAAGATCAACCTCGCGGATACTGCACATAGGGGAGGAAGACGATTCTCGGATAGAAGTTTTTCTTTTTTTTCTCTTAAGCTTCTGCTCTGATTCGTGCACACTAGGTGTACTTGTGGTTTTTCTTGCATCCCTAGGAATTAATTATTTCTGTCATACATAAAAAAATAATCTGTTTTTTTTCTGTAAATTAATGTTCTTTAGGTTTTTTATTTTTATTTATTTTTTTTGGGTGAAGAAAGTTTTGATCAAGATTTTTCACACAAAGAGATCATTAACATTCAGGTCTGATTTGTGCTACAGAACGCTGACATACAATGCTTTTTATGTGTCTACAACCGTCTGACGTAATCATTCTGGGAGTATGTCTGCAGCCTGCTGTGTCTCTTGTTTGCTTTGGTTTCCATCCCAAGATAAAAGTGTAATTCTGTCAACCAAGAATTTCCCTGTGGTCATCATTCCTGACTTTTACTTTTCTAGAGAAAAAACAGGTTGTGGTACACTCCCTTTCCGTTTCAACTCCATACAGTGCAACTTCAACAACGCAAAAATCTGTGCTCCAAAGTACCAGCATCAGTGAGCTTTAAATGATAAGCTATTGAGGTGTGGAAATAAGGATAATTTTCTAGCAAAAATTGAGTTTCAATAACCCTCAGATGTAGCAACAACATTAAGCTTTAGGAAATTTCGCAATAAAACAGGAAAAAAATAAACTACTGGCATGCATCCACAGATGTTGCACACTTCTTCTGCAAGACTCGCAGTGTTTTGACTGTAGTTTTTTTAAATTAC
Source organism: Oryzias celebensis (assembly GCA_014656515.1). Taxonomy (NCBI): domain Eukaryota; kingdom Metazoa; phylum Chordata; class Actinopteri; order Beloniformes; family Adrianichthyidae; genus Oryzias; species Oryzias celebensis. The sequence continues at coordinate 47,930 of BNCR01000144.1, read as the reverse complement.
TTTATAAAAAGATGAATTTATTAATGCCTAAACCCATTTATCACATCTTGTTGCTAGAAAGCTGACGTTACCCCAACATCTGCTCGAAAGCTAAAGTACATAGGAGTCATTGGGATTTCCAAAAGCTGGTTGAAACTTTCATCATGAGTGAAGCCACATCGTGTCCCAGAGGGAGACAGCACAGGGCAGAATCTTCCCTACTGCAAGCACAATATTTATCTACTAAAAAGTATGTTCCAGAACACTGAAAATATGGCGCAACAGTTGACAGTCTCTGCAGTTTATGTGACTGTTGCATCCCATCATGCACATTTTAGCTTGTGTTATGAAAGGTTCTTTTTTTCTCATATGTATATGCACACATGACATTTGAATATCTATTTTCAAAAGTAGGGTAATAAACAGTTTACACTTTGCTGTCATCTAAAATATGCAGGGGGACAGTGAACACACTATCAAGGAAATTTCTGTTGTGCTCACTTGGAGGGTTTTTTTCAGACACACAGTTTGATTTTGTTGACCAAAAGGTTATGTTTTTGGGTTTAACATCAAATGATCCCAGACTGATCCCTGACATCACCAATAGGATTCTATGTAAAGCCTGAAGTCTAAAAATGGAGCCTGAAATGGGATGAACATTTTGACCGTAGTTTACTTTAAAGACACGCTGCCATGAAAATTGTGTTTTTGTGGAAGTTTTTCTCATGACGGAGGACCCCTCTGCTCCCAAAAGCCGTAATACCATAGACTTCTTTTTTATTTGTCAGAATACCCATTCTTGCTCTGCTACGTCTTTTTAACATATTCTTGCTAATCCTACTTTTTTATGATACATTTGCTGTTGCACAAATTATTCAAGCTATAAACTGACCAATCAGATGCCTCAATTAAAGTAGTTGGCCTTACAGCAAACGTTCTAAGCATTTGGGATATTCTCATGTGCCAGCTTTCAAGTGGAAAGAGTGTGGCCTTCTAAAATGCTCGCTAATGATTGGAAGATTGGTTGCTATTGAAATATAGACTAAAGACTGACACAGATCAATCATGATTTACTAAGGACTTCTAGTCCCAATATGGCGACTGACATATTGCAAAAAAAAAATTAGTTGGAACCAGAAGTAAGACATTTTCCATGGGTGACGTCTCACTTGCTGTGACAAGTGTTTTTATGTAGTTAATGGGAGCACCCCGCTTTCACCTAACAGTTGCCAGGACAGGCTCCAGCAACCTGTGACCTTGAAATGGATATAGTAGGTTAAGAACATGGATGGATGATTCATTTAAATAACTAGGTTATTTAAATTTTAACTAAAAAAGAGAAATTAACTGCAGTAAACCAAACCACACCAAACAAATAGAAATACATATTTATTGCAGTTGCAGTTTGACAGAGTAAAAAATGCAATTATAATCAAGCACTTATTTTGAAAAGTTTGACAAGAAAAACTAAGATATTTCTACAGAGAAACTAGTTTTATAGCTACAGTCACTGAACTCTCAGTAACGAGCTTTTAAGGGACCAATTTTAATGAAAAGCCTTTATAAACGCACGTGTCTGCACATTTTTGGGCTTCTGCGTTCAAAATTCTGGGGATGTCTGATACGAGGGCTTTTGTGCATTTACATAGACTTTTCGTTGAAAGTGGTCGCTTAAACTCAAGTCAACGTGGCAGGTGTGAATGCACCTTCACATGCCTGGTGTGAACGTAGCAAAAGAAATCCCATTTATTCATATTCAACTGAACTATAACACCTTGGTCGAAGACCAGTGTTTATTTTAGACTTAAAATTTAGCGTTTTTCAAAAGTTGTTGACTCTCATGCCCATAATTTTTAACGAGAGCATGAAAATCTATTTGGAATAGTTTCAAATTTTATTTTTTAAGGACATGCACTGTTTATCTTGTATCACTTGATTGTTTTAAGACATAAAATAAAGTTTTAAAACAGTAAGTTATGACATAAATTAAAAGGCAGATATTTGGTTTATTTAGTCAAACGTGGCCTGGCGTAGCGTAATAATTGCCCCTCAGCTTTTGCTGCCCAAACCTAAATAGCTTTCTGCAGTCCAGCTGGTTAAGTCCTGCAGAGTTTGGCTACACTCTTCTCTTCCAAATTAGAAATTGGCGGTTCTTTGGATCACGTTTAGAGCTTTGCTAGCTTGCTGGACTTTCCCATCACGACAAAATGTCATTTCGTGGTCCAGCTGTCACCAAGGGTCAGCGAGGAGAGTATAAGCTCTCAGGCTGGCCAGCCAAAACATTCAGCGTTTAGCTAACCTCAGCTGCTAACAGCAACTATCCTGGCAAAAAGAGAAAGTTAAATATAGATCTATACTCTCATGCTCAAGAGAGGGATGTTGAAGGAGTTAAAAGAGCTGGCCCCGTGACAAAGGACATCACATGGCACCTCAGCCTTCCTTCTGGCTGGATAACGGCCACTCTTAAGTCACTGCCTTCCTCACCCTTTCCCCTTTTTATACATTCACACACTCATTAACTTGTTGAAGGAATGGGGAGGAAAGAAAATGAGAGGTGCGTGCTGGTGTGTGAAGCGGGACTGAGGCGGCTGTGGGAGTGACAGGAGGAGGGAAGTTACAGGGTTCTGTTATTGCTCTCTGCCGTTCCCTTCTTGACCCGAAGACCTGCAACAAGAGAAAGAAGCGGAGCGCGGAGCTTGAGATGGCTCTTGGCAGCACTCAGTAGCAGACATTAAAAGTGGGATCACACACACTCACCAAGAGAATATACTTTTCTCCAAGTTTGTCCCTTTAAGGATTATTTGCTTTGGCTTTAACAGTTTCGAAAAAGCTGAGGATATTTCAACACCGGGTAAGGGAATTTTTCTTATCTTTCCTTTTGCTACCATTATGTTACTATTATTTATATTACTACTATGTGCCTGAGGGAACTTTCCTTCAACTTTTGCAGGTGGTGCTGCTTAGCTGACATTAGTATTAAGTCTATAAAATACTTTAAACTTGTGTGCACTAACTATTTAAAGTCTGCAGTTGCTTATTCAAAAATAGGAATTTCAGTATTTTATTAGTCTCTCATAACAAACAAGCTCTTTGGTATTATGTCATGCAGGGAGGAATGAACCAAAAGACTGCATGTGAATGTATGAATGAGACCATTTAGGGGAAGAATTTCAGGCTTTACATGTGGGAGGATAAGTCCAGCTTCACCACAGAATAGGGGTTAGTGGTTCAATGCAACTGAGAAGCGTATTAATTGAGACCATAGCTTGAAAAATGATAAGCAACTTATTCTAACAAGCAACCTTTGCCCTCAACTTCCCCCACAGTCGCCAACTCCAACACCTCTGCAGCACCCTGCACCCAGCAAACTGTCTAACACGCACACACACATATCGCTTTAGCTTGATCCTTGATGAGTTGCAGGAGGAGGACATCTTTCATCTTGAATATTTTCGGGGAAGTCGTGACGCCAGCACGAATTCCATTTCATCCGCATGAGGTCATTGGCGTCTCAAAGGAGAAACCCGGCTCCTGGGAGTCGCTCTTCGTCAAAGCAGACAGCCCATGTCTAACTGTACTGAAAAGGAAAGTGGGAAACTTTTGCTCAGCTGGGCTAAAGAGTGCAGGAGCAGCATATTCCAGGAGCTTACAGCATACACACTTGATATACTAAGCAGTATCACTGCAGAGCAATTCCTCGTTAACATTTTTGTACTTGTTACAGCTGTACTCAACCTTGCGCCGTGTATGAACCAGTCGAAAGACTGCAGGAAACACTGATGGCTTGTCAGTACTAGCTTATCTTACTGTAAATTAGTAATAACATAACTGTTTAAAGTGAAACCAAACTGTCTGAGCTGGGCGTTTGCCACTATTGGTCTGATCTAATGTGTCAGAGTTTTACCTCATCACATCCCAGCAGCCTGATGTCACCAGAGTTGTTAGTAACAGATTAACGGCGAGGTTTGCTTAGACGAGACAGGGATTTCTTTATAGCTGCATTAGCTCATGTGTCCTTGGCTTTGTTCTCATGTTTGCTGTTGCAATTCCCTTACAACATGTCACTGTAAATGAGAAGAAACACAATGCAGAAGGTGGAGCATGTAGCTGTCAGGAGTGGGTTTCTTCTCCATCGTTCTGGAGCACTTCAGCAGGAGCAGCTGTCACTGACACATGCTCACCTCCACTGACATCAGGGCCTCTAGACTCAAATTCCAAATATACTGTCTAGTTGTATTCAGATATTTCGCAGAACTGTGGCTCAATAGCAGATGGTCTGATAATATGACCTCAAACCCAAGTAAAAAAAAAAAAAAAACTTGATTTACTTCAGAAGAATTTTTAGTCTCACGGGTTTTGTATTGTATTTTCAATACATCAGCACTATTCAAACATGTAGTTGTAGAGTTAGATAAGTTAATTCTTCTTTAAAGGTTCTAGCATGTCGACTGTCCGTCCTAAGAGAGGATCCTTCCTTCATGTGGACATCCCTGAAGTTTCTTATTTTTTTGTCTGTTTAGTTTAGCAACCAGCTACTGTTTATAATTTAGGACTGGCTTTATGTTCTTTTGCATAAATACCGGTGTGAAGGCCATTGAGGAAACTGTTTAGTGATATATAAATAAAACTGAATTGACTTGAATCAGCACTTTGGTTGTTTGTGTGTGTAGTTGTAGTGAGGGAAATAACCATTTTAATTCAGATAAACCTGTTAGAATTTTTCCATATGTATTGACCTATTGATTTGATACATGAATTTGACAAAAACAAGCAAAAACACAAAGACTATTAAATATAATCAGCACAAATGACTTTTTATAGTATATCTGTGTTCATGAATTGACGAAACTTAGTTTCAATGGTTAAAACAAATTACAAAAAAACTGCTGAAGAAATTTTAACCATGAAGTTCATCACTGATCTTATTAAAATCCACAGATGGATATTTTTTTAAATTTCATGAAAATGCATTTTTACTTTAAGCCAAAAACCCATGTTATTTATAACATTTCAAGTGTTTAGCAGCAGAGCCACCATCAGTATGTGAATGTGACTGTAAAGCACTTTGGACCTTCAAGGAAGGTAGTAAAGCGCAATATAAGTATGCACCATTCACCATTTAATTTATTATGCAATAGGACAAGGTTTCAGGAATTGTTAGTTTATTATTTTATGCAATTAAGGTCAACTGACATTCTTTACATGCTTGCAGTCACACCAGTTGAACATCTTTGTGGACACCTTTAACAAAGAAATTAGCAGAATTTTCATTGGTTCTGTTAAAAAAAAATAAAAATGTTTCTACCTCACAATTCACTGCCTGCACACATTTCAGAATCCCCCAGTTGATTTTTAAAAAGTCTTACTTTATCTTTACATTTTTACTAAATGCTATTAAAAAAATCTTCCCCAACTTTCCAAGCTCTTTAAAGCTGTATTTTAGAATGTGAGATGAGATGTAGATGTAGTGTTATTAATTCAATTAAAAAATGTTGATTATCAGAGATTTCGGGGTTGTCAAGTTTTGGATTTTCACCTCAGCTTTTTTCCTCTCAACATTTTTTTCGGATTTAGATTTCCTGTGTGCAAAATACATTTGCAGTTTGTGAGAAAGCAGAAAATTGCTTCCATTTTTCCATCATTTCTACTCACTCCAACAGTGTGTTTACTAGTAGAGAGGAACTGACTCAGCCATGACTCCCTCAGTGAAGCGGCGTGATCACAACAGTCATCTGGCCAATGGAGTTGCTCACAAACAGAAAAGGGTGACTGGTTTCTGTGGGTGTGTGTCCACTATCATTCCAAACTAAATTCAGGTCTTTGGGTAAGAATGGATTCTTTTTCCTTTCATGGTGTTTTTACAGGTATTCAGTCAGAAAACAATGGACAAAAGAAGAACAGAAAACAACCAATCAATTGTGTTTGTACAATGATTCCCAACAATTCAGAATGGATTACTCTGGAATGCACAAAAAGCCTAAATTAAAGCAGAATTTTTAGGTATTGATGAAGAAAAGTCAGTAAATTTAGCAGCCGTAGAGTTATTTTTTCCACAGAAAGAACTGTCACTCCTGTTTCAGTGTTATCAACTCAAGACGTTAAACACTCTAGGAATCTACATTGATCAGTTCATGACTATAAATTTCATTGTTTCTCTACAAATTCATAATTTCCCTAGTTTTCCATAAAAAAACAACTTCAGTATAGATTCCTCATATTGACTACCTATAATTTAATTTAAAAGATTTTTTTTTTTTATTGGTTCAAGGACCATTAGTTTTTTCATTTCTTCTGTAAATAAAATCTAACACAAGGCATTTACATGATAGATTGGAAATGTTGTAACTTCTGGTTTCTTTTTTCATCCTAAAAATGCTTAAACACAGCACATTTGTGTTCATGAACAAGCTAAACAGGCATTCTAGCACACGCTTATTCTGTATTTTGAAATGGACGCCATCCATTTGAGTCCCTGATTGGTCAATGTTCAACGGGTTTTACTTCAATACTTTCAATGGCTGTTGGTTTTGTACTTAGAACCCAAAAAAATGACTTAGAAACTTGCATGGTGGCGCACGAACGCCGAGAGTTTTGAAGACGGAAGCTTAAAACACACCTTTATGCACATGGTTTCATTATGGATTTTTGTTTAAGAATATGGGTAAGAATAAAGGGGAAATTGTTTTTCTAAACACTGTGAAGGTCTCAGTTCATAATATGTGGGAATTGATCTTTTGTGCTCAGCAATTGATTCCAGTCCATCACCACATAGAACAGTCATTGACATTACTTTTTTGTTTTAAAATTTTGGGAGATAATCTATAGTTTATATAATTTGTGACCATTAATACCAATTTCTGACTGCACCACTGCAAAAAAAAAAAAAAAAAACATTCTAAAAAAAAGTGCCATGCTTTTCTTTTTTAGTTTTTGCAATCCTTTGGAAAACATAAAACTCCATACTATACTTTGTAAACATTTTTGAACAGTATTTGCATACTATGATCATATTAATGTACACATTTCTCAGTCAGTGAAATCGTATCATATTTTTTTGCTTCATCCATATGTCGCTTGGCTGTTTCTATTCATAGAATACCCAGAACTTGATCTCCCACTTGGTCTTCATACTGTTAAAGATGACACCAGCCATTCCACGAGTGTAGAAAAATCCTGCACTACTTGGTGTTAGGTAACAGATGCTCATGTAAATGCTGTTGCTATGGGAAGAGCTGTTAAAAAGTGGGTTCAGCTTACAACGTTTAGCCCTCTTCCATGATGGATGTGTTCATCATTCATTTAACCCATAATGTTACTGGGCCAGCTGGAGGTGCAGCAGCTTGTACTCAGTAATGAGGTTGTATCATGAACGTTTACAATAGTTCATAATATTAGCTCCAATGTTGGTCATCCGTGTAACCAAAACCGTAAGAGGATCAAGTTGATGTGATATCAGTAAATTAAGACAAGATGGCACCTTCCACCCAGGCGGACATTTTACCCCTGTAAGTGTCAGCGTTAGTTGGAGTTATTGTCACTATGGGGTATTAATAGAAGCTATCATTACAGCAAGACAAGCTGTAAATACTTGGGTTTTGTCCACAAAATCTTCTTGACAGTTCAATTCCTCTTAAGCAGGGACAATAATGTAAATATGTTTTAAGATAATTCTCTCTTTTAGTTTTTGTTCTTATCAAAAGCTCATTTTATTCTTCAAATATCTTCTCAGATGTTACATCTTATTTAGTGTCTTCCAGTCGAACAAAAGACATTCCTGCATACAGGGAGACACTCACTCTCCTTGTTTAGTACTTGCTTGAAACAAAACATTTTTTTCTTCAGTCCCATCACTTTAAGCTTCACCTGTCATTTAGTTGATTTTTAAACCAGATAGATACGCATAATTCATCAATTTTGTCCACTATAAAGAGAAGGTTCCAAAACTCCCAAAGAATTTATTTTTAAATGGACAAACCTATAATACAAAACTAATTAGAACCATTGACTGTACATGAGAACTGGACTGAGTGACCCCCCCCCCACATTTCAAACCAAACAGGAAGTAACTGCTGGTTCCAAGAAGCCAAAATTCCACTTGTGTAGAGACAAACAGCAATGACTCAGTCATTCTATTTGTCAGAATAACTATTCTTCTCTGCTACTTCTTAAAACATGTTTTTGCTAATACCATTTTTTAATGATATTTTTCTATATTGTTATTCAAGTTATTAACTGGCCAATCAGATGCCTCAGTAACAGCATGTGATGTCCACTGGCCCCCACCTCAAACGTTAAAAATGTTTGATTGAAAGATTGAAAGAGTCCTCTTTCAGTGAAAGGGGTGTGGCCCTCCAACAAGCTCACTCCTGTTTGGGACAGTAGTTACGATAGAAACGTTGACTCAGACTGAGTTGGACCAATCTCTCCTTACTGACGCTCTCTGCCCCCAAAATGGCAGCATCCAAGTCACCGAAAAATGGCAACTAAGTAAACTTAATTTCTTTGGAGCTAGAAGTAAGGCGTTTTCTTTGGGTATACAGTCAATTATTAGATCATATCAGTAGTGTAAGTAACATCAATGATTCTGTGCTGTTTTATATTTGCCATTTTAAAAAAAATAAAACTCAGATATTTTTGGTCTATGTATTAGAAAAAAAAAATTCCAAACTTTGACTCTTCCTACTTATCTTAGTCACAACTGACAAAATGTTTCCTATTCTTGGAACACATGCAATGTAAGATCAAACAATAAAAGGCGTGTGAATATAGCGTGTTGACCTTTTGACTTTATTGACTCAGGAATGGAGACACATGCACAGAAGGGGTTTAAAATACTCATACATGTGACAACTGGACATGGGAGAAACCTTGCAATGGCTTTGGGGTTCCACTTTAAATTTAGACTCGGCTCTTTAACGCGGGATCTTGCTGGTGTTTGGGCCTTAATTTCAAAGTAGACCGGCTCTTGCTTCCAGAAAACCAGTTGTGATGCTGTTCAGATGCCTTAAATGTGAGTCGACATCAGAGCTCTCCGTTGTATTCTAAACTGACAACTGGCAGTGCTGCATGGCAGACGGGAATACCGTGCATTACAAAGAAATAACCACCAAGACTGCAGTGATTAGTTAAGGTGGGTCAAAGAGTTGACATCACGTTGATCATCAACTTCAATAAGATTAGCTTTGGTAAGATTTGTTATTGAAAAAGGAACGTTTTTTTCTTATCATTCATCATTTAGAAATTATGTACTTTTAGGAAAGGAAGTTATAGCAACTTATACTCTCGTAATATCCATTTGAGTCCCACTCCGATCATCTTTTGATCTATTTCAAAAGCGTTCCCAGTGGTCTTTTCATTGTGATTAGGTAGTTTCTAGGCAAAATTTAAAAAAGCCTGTTGAATTCAAGAACATAGTTTCTGCAGAGCGGCAGGAGTTCCTTAGAAATTCACCTCTGAGTTGTGGGCGGTACTGTTGGAGTAAGCTTGCCCTCTTTTCCCATCATCCCTTTTTTACACTCCCTTCCGCTAGCGTACAACCCCTCACAATTAAAAGCTAACATCAGCAGAGCAACAACAATGGCGAGCAAAATTGCAGCTATCCAGCCGTACAGATCTGAGTCAGATGCCAGCTCAGTCCAGGTAAACAAAGACGTCCATGGATCTATGTGTCTGCAAGCGGTTGCATTGGAATGGAGTGGAGCAAAATGTGGCTGTTAGGGATTCAGACAAAGTTAACTACAGGCCTTCTATCCCAATGCAACTTTTATGAATGAAACTTTTTTTTACGTTAATTACATCTTTTTCTATAAAAAGTTAAAAAATGCACCATTAGATCAAACCTCCATGCACACACCCTCCATCCTCTTTGTTGAACGAAAATGACCCTGCAAAGTGAGACGCCCTGTTACAGTAGCTCCTCAGGATTCAAAATGGCATCAGTTCAAAAAGTAAAAATAAACTGTATCTAACTTTACGACGACTGCACACATGTAGGAACCCATATCCTTCACAGCAGGAGATCGCTCATGTTTTGTGTTTCATCATCATCATCATCCCTCAGCAATGCTCTTCTGCATGCTCTCCACTTATGGGCATCATTCAGTTTGGCATTGATTGAATGTTGTTATGGACATGTGTAAATTGATGTACTACACCATTTGATGCAGTGACAATGAGCCAACAGCAGAAACTAATACGGGCAGGAATGAAGAAGCTGCAATTTATCTCCTGTTATGAAGTACATTTCCTTCAAGCATGTGTGGACCCGCTGAACCCCAGATAAAACGCGTCGGTCGAGCAAAACAGTTTTTCTCTTCTGTTTGAACTGACAGATGCAGTCAGTGAAATGCTGTGCTCTTCCCATACATATTTTACTGGAAAGAAAGGGGATCAAAGAGGTTGGTTTTAAGCATCATTACCCTTCACTGCCCTGACCACTCCTACAGCAGAAGATAACATTTCTTGATGGAATCCAGAAACTTTGAAAAACCTTTTCGTTTTCCAACTATTCAAAGGTTTCTAAAAGAATCTTTCTCCTCGTCTAACTCAAAGTATTAAGCTAATACCAATGATTTTGAAGGTTTCTTCAGTAGGGAACAACACTCCAAAACTTTTCCAAAACTTTTTCCAAAACTTTTGGAACTTTTCTAAACTTCAGCTACTTTTTTGCACTGAGACAAATGAATTTAAAGTTCTGTTTGTTGTAATAAAAACAAAAAATTTAAGAGAAAAACTGAATTTATAAATAGTGTTTCAGAAAATGCTTTGGTCTTTTAAGGTCACTCAAATGAAATGATCATGTTTTTATTCATATTTATCCCTTGACCTCTATCGATGCAAGTAGGCATTAGTCCTCCAAAATGATCTTACTTTACTTGAAAGCAAAAACATAAGTGAATTATTTTTCAAAGCTTGAAATAAATTCAGGTTTCAAGGAGTTAGACCTACTCAAATAAAATTCATGTTTTTTGGAGCATGTTCTTATTGCATTTTTTTATGATGGAGGACATGTATTAAAAAAAATCGGAATAAAACTTTGTTCCTGAGTATTTCTGTGTTAAATTTGGTATTAATCAGGAGCAGACAAAAAACTTCTTTTGAAAAAAATTCTCTTTTGTAATGCAGCAACTGAAATGGTCAGGCCAAAGTCCCTATCTGCTCCACTCCATTTTGTTGCATCCACTTAAAAAAAATTCATGTCTTTGTTTTCCTTGTCTGAGCTGGAGTCTGGCTTGTAACTGCTGGATAGCTGCAATATTGCTCACCATTTTTGGTGCACTACTATTGTTAAGGTGTGTGTGTGTGAGGGACTGTAAGCTAGTGGGAGAGAGTGTAAACAAAAAAGGGATGATGGGATGCTGGTGGAGGCTTACTTGCGTGCCAACGATTTCGCCCACAAATTTCTGATCAACTCCTGCCACTCTGCAAAATTATGTTTTAGAAAATGACTCAGGTTTTTTATTTAGCTGAAAATGGCATAATCATAGTTAAAAGATCAATGGTTACGCTTTTACAAAAGATACAAATATGATTGCAGTGGGACTTCAAGAAGCACAGGTGGGTGTGGCAGCAAGAATTACAGTAAAACCAAGGACAAGAATAAGACCAAGAACATCACTAGGAAATAAAATATTACTAAGAACAAGAAGAAGAGTAAAAATAGGAACAAAAATACGGACAAGAACAAGACAAAGAAAAGGAAATAAAGTTATTGGAGATTAAATGTCTTCTCTTCTTAATAATGTCTTCTTCAATACAGAATTTCTCCCCCAAAGTTTAAGTAACTTTTAATCACTAGAGTTCAGATGATGGATGTATTTACTGTTTTTTGTAATAAAAACAAGTTGCAGATTTATATGCACTAAGAAAAAACAAGGTTTCCATGCTTCTACTGATGTCATGAGGACATTTTCTTTCCTTTCAGTCATTGCGCAGGCTCTTGTCATTTCTTGTGGGATTTCTTCAATACAGAATCAAGCCTGTGTGGATGAACTGAAATAGAGCTGCACATTTGCTTTTTGTTTGACGCTTGTAACACCATTGCTCATATCTGCTTCTGGTAGGCCCCCGCATTTGATTCAAAGCCCTGTCATTCTAATATAATTTAATCTTTATCTCGTTATTGTTTGCACTTTGGTTTTTGTGGCGGGCACAAAAAGCAGTTTTGAAATGCTGACGGACCCTGACGGACATCAAAACTTTGGGGGATCACGTTCAGGCATGTTCAGCAGTCAACTTAGATCCAAATGTGTCAGAGTCCACTTGTGTGTTTTCTGACTCACCTCTTCAAGTCAGCCTCACCACAGTAAATCATCCCCAAGAATAGAGCAATCACAGAGCCAACTTTATTTGGTAAATGGATTGTCTGGTATGAGTGCAACATAATGTGTTTTTTTTTTTTACATTTTCTTTTTCAGAATCAGACCGTCCTTTTGTGTCAAATTGTCAAAGCCAATAATTTCACTGACATTTTTATTTACATAAACCAACTTTACTTTGCAGATGGATTGCCTGGTGTGAGTACAACCTAATGTGTGTGTTTTTTCTACTTTGACCTTTTTGAAGCTGTGTTTTAAAACAGGATTTTTTTTGTCTCAATTGTGCCAGTATGTAGACACAAAAAACATATGTATGAAAAAGTGTGTAATGTAGTCAAAATGTACTTCTAAGTTTACTAAATTTTTAATTGTAACGCATACAGTCAAAATTAAATTTACCCCAAAAATAATGTTTCCATTTTTGATTTTGATTTTGACTTGCAATTTCTTTTGGCGAGGCTGGATTCCCCATCTAATATCAGAATATAAAATTATGATATTAACTGATCTGTTTGGGGATCTGAGTTCTTGGTGGCTAAAAAGAGGACAAACGCATGTTCAGACCAATAAGGTACAACATTCAAAGTCAGATATGATCAGGAATGTCAAGTACACATTCACACAAAGTAAAAACATTCTATAAATGTTTATTCTGGATTAGGAATGTTAGCTACGGTATTGGCTTGTGTAAAGAATGTTTGACTGACTATCACTGTTAAAAATAAAGGTCAGTGAATCAGGAGCTTAGCCAGAGTCATAAAACTCACTGTAAATTTTAACTGTGCATAACACAACAGGACCTACCTCTAATTGATTATTTATTTGCTGACCGAGAACAACAAAGGCATAAGGGATATCGCACCAGAGTGTGGTTGAAACAAATTAGTTCCCCTTAAAACAAGAAAAACTGTGTTTTTCTCATTGATCTAGGAACATGAGGTCCAAAAGCAGCGGCGTGGAGAGCCCAGAGGACGGGGTGCTCGGGGTTTCACAGAACGATACCGACATCGGTCAGGAACAGGAAGTTGGTCTGTCCGTGAAGAGCTTGAAGGCCAAAAGCCAGCAGAAGGAAGGGAGAGAAAGACTGCTCTTGGATTCCAGTGACTCTGGAGAAAAAACAGGAAGCATTATGGATCTGTCCCGAGAGGATCTGCTGAAACTGCTTGGGATCATGGAGGGAGAAGTTCAGGTAGCCTGGCTGTGTGTGAAATCCTGGCAATGGTTGTAGAAGACAATATTTTTCCAGGAAGCACTGTGTATATAAAAAAGAAAAAAATCATTTTAAATTGTCACTACAATTTTAGCACAACAGCTCTATCTTGTGGTTGATACTGGAGTTGAACCAAGCGAAAGTATGCATGTGAGTGCAGCACAGAATGTTAACACCAAGCAGGTTGTGCAGTTTTAAGAAAATGGAATATAGAAAGTTCTGAATTTCTGTGTTATTTAGACCCAAAACATTTTTATATTTTCATGTCACCCTTGAAGACATACGACATTTTCTTGATGAAAATCTGTGTTTCCAGGCCAGGGAAGATGTCATCTTCATGCTGAAGGCCCAACAGACTTCTCCAGAGGGGCTGGAGTCCCAGTATGGCTGCGTAGTCCCTGGATCTGCCCTGAATGCACTACAGAGGGATGGCTTTATCACCGGCAGCCAACTGCACAAAAGCAGCATCTACCAGAAACCAGCAGTGGAGGTCAGAGAGCAACCATCACTTACAGTCTCCTTTGAACTGACAATCATACCATAGAGACACTTTTATTTTGTCTTGGGAGGTTGGGGAAGACATCCCACAGATGTATCCAAAACCCGTGATCCTTATATTTCCGTGTTTGTGTCCTTTCCCAGCTGGAACGCCTGCAGGAGAAACATAAGGAGACGTACCGGCGAATGCTGGGTCAGCTGCTGCTTGCGGAGAAGTGCCATCGTCGTACAGTCCACGAGCTGGACACTGAGAAGCGCAAACACGCAGACTACATGAACAAAAGTGACGACTTCACCAACCTCCTGGAGCAGGAGAGAGAAAGGTGAGAAGGCCTCTGTCAAGAAGGAACATCAACCCTGCTTTGAAGTTGGCGGCTGAGTACAAGACAAATGATTGAAGAAGTTGATTAAAAGCGAAGGGGAAAAAATAGAAAAAGAGAAAATTTAATAGCAGAGGCAGAAGTGCAAACGAGAGCCATGATGCACTTTGTGAAGGATGGCTATTTGAGACTGGAAGCAGTGTAGTACTGAAATGACGAGGTCATAAACTGCAGAAAAAGAACTACGTCTGACTGAATACATGTGAAGGGAACTAATAATGTTGGATGAGATGGAAATCTGAGTTGTTGGTAAGCCGAGAATGACTATGGGGAGCATAATAATGGGTGTGTTGAGGGCCTTCAAAGTCTGCATGGACAATGAAGAGATCAGAGGAGACCCTCCTGTAGAGCTGTATACAGCTCAACGATTATTAGCCATTGTCTTGGTTTGCCTTCATACAGTGGATGCAAAAAAAGGAGCCCTATTAGTATCATTAGAATAAAAATGTGGCTTGTTATCTTTTAAAGTTTTAGACATAGTGGTAAGTAAAATATTCATTCAAAGGGTTAGTTTTTTTTTGTTACTTTCATTAAAAAACACACTTTTTTTATCATTGTGCTGTGAAAATACAGGGTTTGGTCAGAAAGGGCATCCGCTGTAAAACTCTGCCAAACCACCTGTGCGATCAGTGAAAGCCGGTTGGCTCTGATGACCCCTGAGGGCACAAGCTGAAAGGTGAACAACAACATTGGAGCTATCCAGCTGTACAGTTTTGAGCCAGATGCCAGCTCGAACAAGGAGAATGGAGCCTGTGGCCTGCCGATTATAGCTTCTATGTCACAGCTACAAGCTTTTTCAAACCGCATTTACTCCTAATTCACAATGGTTTAAATAAAGAAATGCCAGAAATGCAATTTAAAGCATAATTTTCTTAACATATGTCCTCCATCGTGAGAAAAATATGTAATAAGAGCTTGTTAAAAACACCAAAAACACAATTTTCATTAGAGTTGGTCTTTAATTTAATTTAGTTTTTTCAATATTTTTCCACTGTCCATTGCTGCTACCCAAAATGCATTAAAAATGGTCAAATTGACTTTAAAAGCCCAGAAGAATACAGTTCTTGGGTTCTCTGGGTTCAAGTATGAAATCCACCCGTTTTGAAACTGACATTAATCAGAATTAACAAGAGATCAAGTAAAACATGCATTTTGTCATTTTATAGCAATATTTGCTTCATTTGTCAAAGACCTTCATGAAACTCATTCTTGAAGATGAATTGTTGCATGATTGTCTTGCACGACTACTTATAAAATACTTCTAGTTCATAGTCTCAGAAGCTTCTTAAAAGGCTTTTACATGGAAAACAACAGATAAGGGAGATATAAAACTTCACAGATGGGCCTCAGTGTGACTGATGAAACGCTACCAGATGGACATCCTTCCCTTTTCAGTCAGATACAACTCTTTCTTTACAGCGAATGAGACTAAAGCAAAAGTTTAGTTCATTAGATAAGTGTCCTCTTTGCTCAGCGCTCAACGCTGCTTATCTTGGACTTACAGGTGATCTGTTACTGAAATTCCCTTTTTTTGCAGGTGTGAATTTCAATTGACAGCCTAGGACTTTTGTTGTCAACATGCTGTGGAAAAATACACCAAAACAGAGAGAAACAGGCACGGCATGGATGTGATTGACAACGGTGGAAGTTGCTTTTCGTATCTGTTTTGACAGTTTGCACTTTAACACGCATCCTCGCTTCATACCTAGGATTGTGATCTCCTATAGTCATCTGTCTGAGCGTGAAGAGAGAGGAAATCAACATTTAGAGGAATGCAGAGGATGGGCACAGCTGGTTCTGACCGCTATTAACACTCGGAGAACAAAAGAAGTTCGGATTTTCAGGCAGCACATTAGAAAGTATTTGGACTGATGGCAGGAGAGGCTTTTACATGACACAAACAGAAGGGAAATCCAATGTGCTGTCAATTGTTTAATGTGAAATTAGCCAACTTTATTTCTCTGTGATGTATGAGACACTTCAGTGCCAAATTGGCTTCCTGTTTCCATCTTTTAACGCCAAGACTTTCTGCGCAGCAGATTCTCTTACCTAACAAATGATGCTTTTTTTCCCTGTTAACACAGGTTGTTAAGTGTTCAGCATCGTGTCTTTGACAGTCCTGACATGGATGGAGTTTCAATGCATCCTGAAAGATTCCCAAGGAAGCTGTTGATAAGATGTTGTAACCTGATAAACAAATACATAAAAAAATGTTCCTTTCTGGAACTTCTGTTTTGTTTGCACAGTTGCCAACAACATTTCTATTCCTAAAGCAACTTTTTATTTTTATCCCAATAGGCTTATGTAGAAACCGCACGTTACTGTTTCTTCCACAGCAACAGTTGCAGAGTTACCATCTGTATCAGATACCACTGACAGCATAATTTTGACCTTTTCATGATGATCATGATGGCGTGTCAGTTTTTTGGTGTGACTGTCATCTCGGTGAGTAAAAATGGATTCCAGAAGCACTACTGCACAAACCTGGGTTGCCTTTTTTGCTAAGTTGCAAAAAAAATGAATGAAACCATTTTTTCTGACTTCCTGAAAAGTTTGGAGCTTTAAACTGCTCTTATTTACAGTAAAGTTGCTGGACTTGGGTGGTTAACTCTTTAGTCTTGTGACAATCTAGTCACACCGCTTCTTTAAATTATGAGTTCTATCCTCTTAGATCTTCTTCACCTCATGGGACACATCCAGATCTGCTTTCCTCATCACACACACACTTGCAGGAATCCTCATTTAAATTTCCTTTCAGTGGAATCAATTCATTCAACTTCTCTTTCCTGCACCAACATGTTTTACAATTTCAAGGAAGCAGCACCCTTGTTAATTCTTTATAAAAGTTAGAAACGTTTTAAATCCGACCTGTTGTTGGTTCACCTTCGGAAGCAAACATGCAAACTGAGGGGAGGGTTGCCAGAACACTCCCTCTGCACCAAAGGTCCACCCCTCTTTCCTCTGTTTAAAGAACAACACAAACCGTCTTATGCATGTTACTCAGCATGTGTGGAAGAGATGACATCAGCCATTTGATTCCTTTTTTTGTGGTAGCCTGGTGAAATTTGAATGTTTTCTGTGACAAATAATATAAAAAATCAATAAGGATGTTCTCCTTGTAAAGAAATTCTTGTTGGTGAGTTTTTAACTTTTCCTTGGTACTAATTTGAATATTAGTTGATAAACGTTTGTTGTGGTGTTTGCTTGTCTAA
The DNA here is from genome assembly GCA_014656515.1 of Oryzias celebensis. Classification (NCBI taxonomy): domain Eukaryota; kingdom Metazoa; phylum Chordata; class Actinopteri; order Beloniformes; family Adrianichthyidae; genus Oryzias; species Oryzias celebensis. Next base: position 30,334 of record BNCR01000144.1, on the reverse strand, counting down.
TTTGATTCACTTTGCAATGCAAAGCTTTATATTTTGTATACTGGAATGAAATGTACCGAGGAGTGTAAGGGGAGAGAAGGCAGCTGCACTTTGTTGGAGCTGGAGATTGGACTGGGCATTAATTGTAGATGGAAAGAAAGAAATAGAAAGAAGCTGAGTGAAAAAAACGCCACTTGGTAAAGAGGAGTGAGTAAAACTTTCACTTGCAGCTTGTGTTTTGTTTTAAGTTCTATCTGCAAACAGATAAAATGCCATTGTAACAAGTCAGTAAAATACTTTTTTCTGGAATTATTTGTTAAAACAGTTTTTATTTTAGTTTCCCTCTTAATATTAGGTAGAACGTACTGGTTGTTTTCAATACTTTCACTTTAGTTCAAGTCTTAAACCTTTAGTTTTGGGGCTTTGGTATCAAATCTGACACTCTTGGATCTGGAATTGAAAAAAATTGGGCTATTTAATTAAGGGTGTAACAAGTCCTTTTAAGAATGATTCCATTCATATCAAAATTTGTGGTTGACGATACAATTCATAGTCAATATTGTTTCATTTTGAACGATTCAATTCACAGACCTGAAATTGATCCAGCACATCTTCAACCAAAAATGCAACCTGTGTGACTCAGAGATAAATACCTGACATATCAATCTGGTTGGATCATAGGAATAAGAATGGATTCATCGATTAAGTCAATTAATCGTTACACCCTTATAGTTGATGTTAAATGCTGTTGAAACTTTAAGATAACACTTTTTTTCCTTTATACTTTTAGACTAAAGAAGCTTCTTGAAAATGAGAAAGCCTACCAGATAAGGAAGGAGAAGGAGCACTCCAAACAACTCGCCAAAGTGCGAGAAGAACTGGTCAAGTTGAAGTCTTTCGCCTTGATGTTGGTCAATGAACGCCAGCAGCACCTGGAACAAATGGACCAACAGAGCCAGCGCCTCCAGGAGCTCAGCCAGCAGCTTCAACAGCGAGAGCAGACACTGAATGAAGTGAAGGAGCACGCTCTGGAGGACAGCCACAGGGTTCAGAGCTTGGAGGCAGAACTTAAGGAGAAATCATTAAAGCTCAACCAACAACATGAAGAGATGAGTGTCATCATTTCCACAAAGGAGCTTGAGCACCGCCAAATGAATTCCAAACTTCTGGAACTTATGCACAAAGTGGATGAGCTGCAGGAAAATTGCAGAGTTTTAAAGAAATCTGATGATGAGTTACAGGAGCTGAGAGTGAAAATCAGCAAAGGGGACTGCGGCAACTCAAGCTTGCTTGTTGAGTTGGAGAACTTGCGAAAACGGGTGCTGGAGATGGAAGGAAATGATGGCGAGATAACAAAGACAGAAAATCAATGTAGGGAGTTGAGGAAAAGGCTTGAAGAAGAGGACTGTAAAGCTAAAAACCTCAGACTCGAAGTAGAAAAACTTCAGAAAAGAATAACTGAGGTGGAGAAACTTGAGGATGCATTCTGTCTTAGCAAATCTGAGTGTGCACAGTTGCGGGATGCTCTTGAAAAGGAGAAGGGCTTGACCAAAGAGCTTTCAGAGGAAGTTGTGGCTCTCAAGATCCGTATGAAAGAGCTAGAATCTAGCGAACTCAAGTTGGAAAAATCTGAGCTGAGCCTCAAGGATGACCTTACAAAACTTAAATCAGTGACAGTAGCTTTAATGGATGAAAGAAAAACCCTGATGGAAAGAGTGAAGTCTGACGAAAAGAAAAAGGACGATTTAAATAAGCTGGTTAAGCTTGAGCAGGGTAAGGTTATGGAAGTTACCGAGAAGCTGATAGAAGAAAGCAAAAAGTTCTTAAAATTAAAATCTGAAATGGAAGCCATGGTAGAGTCTTTAAATGTTGAGAAGGAAAAGCTCAGCACGAAGCTCGCTGATGAAAATGACAGAACAAAGGATCTTAATTCAAAAGTCATTGAAATGAAAAAGAAAATAGAAGGGTTGGAGCAAGCAGAGAAGTTTTCCTTGAGGAATTCAGTTTTATGCGATCCGGCCAAACTGTGTGAATCCATTCGGAGAGATGACAACAGAATTAAAGAGATGACTTTTGAAATTGAGCACCTGAAAGAACGCCTCAAACAGCTGGAGGTGGTGGAGGGAGATTTGATCAAGACAGAGGATCAGTATGATATGTTGGAAAAACGGTTCACAACGGAACAGGACAAGGCCAAAATTCTCTCCCAGCAGGTGGAGGAAATGAAGAATCAGATACTACGCAAGAAAGCAATTGAAAAGGGAGAAGAGGAAAGCAAAGAGGAAGACCTCAGACTACGATGCAAAAGGGAAGAGACCAAAACTAGGGAACTACAAGCTGATGTGGTAGCTCTTAAGGAGAAAGTCCATGAACTGATGCATAAAGAAGATCAGCTTTCTCAGCTCCAGGTGGACTATTCTCTTCTGCAGCAGAGATTCCTGGAAGAAGAAGAGAAGGCCAAGAATATGAAAACAGAAGTCTTTCATCTCTCCAAAGAACTTGAGATGGTGAAGCGCCAAAGCAGAGCATTGCGACCGAGCTTAAACGGAAGGAGGATGGTGGATGCAGCTGTGACATCCACCTCAGTACAGACGGAAGGATCTGGATTAGCAGATGAGGAGACCCCAGCTGTGTTCATTAGAAAGTCAGTTCAAGAAGAGAACCACTTCATGAATAACATCAGACAGAAATGCCTGAAGAAGCCCAACGAGAAAGCTTGTGCTGTTGAGCGCCATCCTTCGTCGAACAGCGACTTGGGTATCAAGAAATCTTGGATTCCCTGGATGAGAAAAAAGGACCATGTTTCTCAAGAGACCAACCTGGAAAAGCATCTGCACATGAACGGACACCTATTACCTGCCGAATCGATGCCTCAGAAACCAGGACAGCCTCTACACATCCAGGTGACACCGGACAACCAAAACAACACGGCCACCCTTGAAATTGACCGTACGGCGACCGAGGAGGTTTTCTCCAGCCCAGCTCCCCTTAGCCCCAACCACTCTCAACCCAAATCTAGAATTACAATCATTCCCACTTACGCTGCTCCAACTCATCGAAGGAAGTCTCCAGTTGGACATGTGACCCCAGAAAGGGCCAAATCTCCAGTCACTATCACAGCCATATCAAGAGCCAAGTCTCCTGAAACTGGGCGGTCCACTACTTTAGGAAGACCCTTTTCACCAGTTTCTCTGATGACAGCAAACTCTGCTGCTGTCGCTAAGGCACCTGCCCCCTCTGAGCCCCAAGAAATGACAATGGGCCGGGCAATAATCAAGGTCACCCCTGAGAAACAGATGGTCCCAGTGCCTGTGCGGAAGAGTCCGAACAATGTGAGCACCATCACCATGACAGAAGAAAATAAGATCCACATACACGTAGGCAGCAGCGTCACCTCAAAGATGGTGGTCAGACCAATGGCTACAGCATCGGACAGCAGAGAACTCATGCTATCAACTGGGACAGTTTTGCGCTCTCCTCGGCAAATCACCACTACTTCCACCAGGAGCACACAGAGTAAAGTTATGAGCAGCATTACAATATCTCCTGTCACCTCTCCCACCACAAAGCCTTCTCAAAATATGGTATGATCTTTCTCAGTGATTACAATTTATAAGTTTGAAATCTCTAAACTATGACAGAGTTTTAGGGCCAGTTTACAAACAAAAACATTATTTTTAATTATGACTTAAAAGTCACATTTACGAGAAAAAAGTTGTAACTGTTAAATTACGAGAATAAAGTAGAATATTTACGACATTAAAAGTCAGGCTAAAATTAGGACTTTTTTTGAATAAAATGTACGTGTTTTAAAAAGTTGTAAAGTTAACACATTATATGTCGTAAGTTTAACACTTTGAAACACATACATTTACAAGAAAAACACCAGAGTTGTCAGTTTATCGGAGCAGTGCTCAAAGATTAAAGACACAGGGTCTTTTGTGAAGCTTTCTTTTTGGATAGGTCTCAAAATCAAAGAAATTCTGAACCTTTTGGTGACTCAAAATTTAAACTATTATAGCATGAGAAGATTGAAAAGAATATGCTTGAAAACGGGGCTTCTTCAGACGGAAGCATCACACAGACTTGGAGGGAGATCTTGTCTTTTGTGGACGAAGAACTGATTGAAAGTGTACGGCTGCAGGATACCGTATTGATGGCAGAGATCCTGCAAGCCACCCATCAATGAATATAACATTAATAAACTGTAAATCAAACAAAGGAGCTACCAAACATTTGTAATGTTATCAATAAACAGCTTATCAGCTTACCTGCTCAAATTCAAAGTTTAATCAAAGTGAGTTGTACAAGATGTCTGTTTGCTCTGGTGCTGCATGAGACGTTTTCATGCTGAACTGTAGGTTCACTTGTACTTTAATCTCATAATGTTACTTTTTTATTTTTATGATACAAATCTTGTAGTTTTAAGTTTTTCCCCATACATTTACAACTTTAATATGACTTTTTTGTGGTCCTAATCCTGTAAATTTGACAAGAAATTAAATGTACAATTTTATTCTAATAGAATAATGTTTTTTTTTTTTTAGTGGCCCTAATACTTTATCTTACTAAACTCACATTATCTGATAACTTTTACTCTTTTTCTTCTAACTAATCAAAAGTTTTTTTGGGCTTGAATTGAGATAAAACATTTTATGCAGAAGCCCTTCATTTCCCTTCAAAATGTACATTTTATGTTTATGAAATTATAGTGAGATAAAAAGAAAAACTGGAAAAGTAACAACGTTTTTGGCGTGTTTGCTGCTTATGTAAAACGTTCTTTTTAAGATGAATGGCGTGACAGAAACAGACCCTTAAAAGGCCTCCGAACGGCCAAGCTAATGATGTGGCATTGTGCCACCTTGTCAACGCTCATACTGGAATCTATAGATGCTGCAGTGTTTACTTTCACAGGCTGGAACACACAGTACAGGGTATGCCCAAAACAAAACAGCTTTGCACTAGTATCAGTACATACAGGTTTCTGCTGGATATGGGAACCAGATAAAAACATTTCAATTTTAAACACACTGCATCTTGAGTTAAGTTGCTGAAAGTTCTTTTTGTGTCCTCTAATATGGACATGTGTGCTTTCTTTGTGTGTTGCTCTTTTGTTTCTATTGTCTTTCCTGAGAAGATCTTCTCTTTCCCTTTTGTCAAACAGATTGGGCACGATGCCCAGCCACCTCGAACGGGGCTGACCCGCATCCCAATGTCCAAGAACCTAAAGACAGGAAAATCTACTCTGGGATCTTTGGGGGTTTCTGGTGGTGTGAAACCGGAGCCTCGGCCTGAAAGCCATTCAATGAGGATGGAAGTGAAGAAATCTGCTGTGAACTGCAGTGTTTTACAAGCTGGAGGGAAAGTTTGATGTTACCACCAGTTCCCAACACTACTTGCAAGGTGCTACACTGAGAACTGAAAAACAATTCTTTCTTTATTTTATTTTTATTTTTTATTTTTTGACAGCATGGACTTTGGTGACCATGGCTCAAGTTTGATTCATTTGGTTCCATTACCAGCCTTGCCATGTGACAAAGAATCCCGCACAAAGATTCTGACTTATTTGATTTGTGCCTGTCAGGATGTGATTTTAATAAACCATTGATGAATATAGAGTGCATATTTTACAACATAGCGATATTATAAATGAGTGCGTGTGGACCATTTAAATGATGGATTTCTTATTTGCAATCAAAAAAGCCATTGTAGTGTGATTTAAGTATCATTTTTTTCTTTATTTGTGTCAAGTGAATGTGTTTTTATTGAAACTTTAATTTTTTTTTTCAAAATTTAAATTAAGGCCATTGTGTGCTGCTACTAATTCCTGCTTTGGGTTGTGTTGTATATAGACGTTTTCAAGTATATTTAATAAGACCACAATGTTTTGCTTAAAATACATTTTCTTAACGGTCTGTAAAGCATTTGTACTGAAAATTATTAAAAATGAATGGTGATATCTAAAACGAGTCAAACTACTTTGTGCTGTCGTTTTTGCAATCAAATTCAAATAGAGAAATAATACTGTCTCCATGATAGGAATGGATGTGGTAATTTTTGATCATGTGTTAGGTAAAGAAGAAACTCAAACATAAAAAAAAATAAGATTGAAAAAGGAATTCAGTTTCCTCCCTCACTCCCTTTTCACCTGCTAAATTGACTTTTTTCTATTATAACTTAGCAATTTTTTAATTTTTAAAAGTAAGGAAAATGTACTTGAAAACAAAAGTAGGTTATTTTAGTGGATGAAAAAAAATATGAGAATATTCACAAGTAGTTATGCTTATTTGGTTATTTCTAAAAACAAATCTTGAATCATCTTAGATACCTTTTATTTAATAAAAGAGGCGAAAAATATTCAGCACAATCACTTAAGCTCGGCAGACATTTACACAAAACAAAAAACCTTGTTTTCATTTTTATTTTTATGTTTCTTTTTATTTGAATTTGAGTATGCTTTTGAATTCCATTCTGTTTGTGACTTTTTGGATTATTGCTTTAACTACTTCTTTCCTTATTGTGTTGTTTTTCTTGATTTCTTCTATTGTTTTATTGTTTTGTTTTTTATTATTAGAAATTATGGCAGAAACATAAAAAATGTTAAAAATGTTAATTAACGTCAGAAATGTTAATCAATTACAAAAAAACAGTTTATGTGACATTTACCAATACTCAAAATAATATGAATAACATTTGAGAGCAATTAATCTAAAATTAATCTAAATTATCTATAAACGGTAATACGACTGAAGCACAAAGGGGGAATGTAAAGACTAATCTAATCTCTGATGTTTACCCAGAAAACCCTGAAAAATGCACACGAGAAAAATAATCGTTCCACAGTTTTATCATTTAAATTACAAAAAAATGCAGGGTTTAAGATGAAATCTAAACCTTCGTTGAAGAAATTCAGCAACAGGATAATTTTTATACTTTATTTTTAAAATGGGTTTATTTGACTTTTGAGTAAAATAGGCCATTTAATAGAATTTTCAATGGGCCTTAATTATTGTAGAGTGACCGTTTAAATAAAGATTTCTATCAAAAAAAGTGAGAGACACCCGGCTGCAGGCATGTCATGGCGGATTGTCATTCTCTGAATGTCGTCAGTGGAAATAGTTCTTCTCGTGTAGTTTTGTTTTAGGAAAGACATCCGACACCTCTTGCTCAAACGTTTTGACTTCGGCGCGAGGAGAGATGACATCGTAAGTTAAACAGTTTGTTAATAATTCCCTATAAAACAACTGTATTTTCTCGCTAAAACATTCTATGACAATGGCTATTTGAAGGAGTAGATGCATCATATTTTTTTGTTTATAAATGTCAAACACTTTGTTCTGTCCAACAGCAAACAGATTATCAAAACAGGACACAATTCAGTGTATTAATATTAGATTGTATGTCACATAACTTGCATGTGATTTTAGTGCATTAAATACACAATAAATTACCATACAATATAATACATTTGTATTTAGAAAAAAATCCTGACATAAAACAGTATATTTTGTCAGTACAATTATCTATCATATTTAACTAACTGACTGCGTTTGATACGACTGCACCAATTTTCAGGGTAAATGTTCTTTTTTTTTTACTAAATTTTCCTGTTGTTTTTAAACACATTTTGAGGTATAATTTCAAGGATGTTTTATATAATAGTTCAGCCATGCATTATACGCCTATGAAAATGTGAAGGCTTTATGTGGAGTTTGTGAATGTCCAACCTGTTTTGCAAAAGGCACAGACAGAGATAGCATTCAAAAAAGAGGGGAAAAAATACAAACATTTTTTAAAAAGTTATATTGATACAGAGGAGAGTAGTTTTTCATCCTATATTTGACCTGTAGATACATATAAAAATTGTCTTTAGACTGTACATTTGCGTTTTGCATTAATTCTTTGTTTTCGTTGGTTTTATTCTTTTTTAAGTTTGCTGTTCTTGTTTTTTTTTTTTTTTTTTTTTTTTTTTTTACAATTTTTTGACAGCATCTTTAGCTTTATCTTGTTTTATTTGGTTTACAAAGTTTGGTTATTTGATTTTAAAAGTTTATTTAAAACTCGTGCTCTTTCAAGTTCTTAATGTTGAATGGAATTGGGAAGAAAACTTGGTCTTAAAAGGTAGGCTGATATCAATGTTGCAGCAGGAGGGTTCCTGAGTTTTACGTCATGAATTTAATATTTATGAACATTTAACAAAGTGTTCCAGAAGGAGATGGCAAATGGCTGGAAAGACCTCCTGAAGCTTTGTTTTCCAGCAGGTCAAAAGACGACCATGATTGAGTCCCATTGAGTTCTGTCCAGGATATCTTCAAGTGCAGCATTGTTTGGAAATGAATCAAAATGCACACGTGTTTAATGTCAGTTTCATCTGTAGCTGGGTGCCTCTTGTCTTTGTGGGGTTTTTTCTCCTTCAAAGCAACAAAAGTGATAACAGTCAAAAGCTTTTTATTCTATGTGTAATTCATATTGAGATAAAACCTCTGTGCAAGCGCAAGATATTAGTTTAGAGTTTGAAAGTTTTTGTTTTCATCAATAGAAATATGAAGAGTCGGCTGAACAAACATGTATACATTTGTTCTAGTATAAACACAGCAATCATTCATTTCTCTGGAGCTGAACATTGTTTTCTCTTGCTCAGTTGAGGTTTCTACGCGATCTTGATTGCAATTTCAAAATTATTGTAACACTACAAAAAAAGCGAATGTGCAGAAAAAGAAAACGCCGTTTGGAGAATTGACTTGTCATTTTATTTTCACCTGATGTCACCTGTTGCAGCTATATTGTGAAAATAAAAACGCATTTCCGCTATAGACTTTTATTTTGAAATATGAGTCACGTTCACTTCCATAACTACTAGAAGAAGAAAAAAAGAACTTCCGTTTGTAATATAATGACAACTTCTGTTCGAAATCCATTGGTCTATCCCCCCTGTTACCTGCAGCGGGGTAACCTTGGTGGTGGGGGGAGGTTGATGTAATCAATAACTTTGCCAGGTGCAGTGCCCCTCTGTTCGTGCTTCTGTACTAGCTTTCGGGTAAAAAGACTTGATGCGTGAAAAGGGTGAAAAGGCAAAATAAGCCCTGAGGGACAGCTTTAAGGTCAAACATGGGAAGAAAGAGGAGAAAAACTGGCTCAAAGCAGAGGTTTGTCTGTTTTATTTACATTCAGCTGCTTGGAAATTCACCCTCCACCCCGGCCCTGCATTTCGGTCAAAAATAGTCTCGTTTTGTTGGAAAAGACGAAATAATTGGTGATGTAGGTTTTTTGTTCTTTTTCTAAACTTGTAACAAACGAACTCTGAACACTGAGCGCAGAGGTTGGTAGCGTCACTGATTGTAACGTGCTTTGTTGTTGTCAGTCTTTAGTGTAGCGGTAGCGTGACCGTCTTGAATCCTAATGATCGTCGGTTCGAATCACGTACCCTCTATTGTATTTTTCTTCTTTTTTTTGCAATTGTCATTTACGTTTTGAGAGTTAAGAGAATTACATTTTATTGCAACGTATTCCAAGCGGTTGCGTTGTTTTCTATCCGGACGTTGGTAGGAGTGTTGGTGGGATTCGTGTGTACGTGCTTGTGCGTGGCCTTGGAGTGCTGCCGCCTGAGGGGGTGGGGGTGGGGGGTGGGGAATTGGGTCGCAAAAATAATTTTTTGTCTCGGGCGCAAAGCAGCCCAGGGCTGTTTAGTGCCACAATTGCCTGGGAATTATTGCTCTTCTTTCTGGTGTGCGGCACAGAATTCCCAGCATGCACTGCGGCAGGAAAAAAAACTGGTTTTGTGGGAAAAAAAAACTTTCAGGTTAGCTTTATGTACGATTGCGGTTTTTTTAGAAGCATCATGTTGTATGTAATTCAAATTTGTCAAAAGCTCAATAACTGAAAACCACTTGTTTGTAAGTGTTGCATAGTTCCTGGTTTATATAGACCGCGGCGGTTAGCGCTCGTTGGGTTGGTCTCTGGCATTAATAATATCGGTGTAATTGAATGAATGGATGAACGTGTGAGTGAATGATTACATTGTATGAATGAACACATTGAGCGGCTGTCAGAGACCGACCCCCAACCCTTTTTAAATAAAAACAAATGTTTTGTCTTAACTCTTTCAGTTGCTACAATCATTCTGTCCACTCATCAATGGATGAAGCTGATATCCTGGCTGACAGAATTGCAATCATTTCCCATGGCGAGCTCTGCTGTGTGGGCTTCTCCCTCTTCCTGAAGACTTGGTACAGGCTACTTACTACCTGACGCTGGTTAAAAGAGACGACGACTTGACTCTGCAGTCCTGCAGGAACTCTGCCAGCACACTTTCTTACAGCAAGAAAACACAGAAGGTAGGAAGGTTACAGCTTTATCATTGGAGGGAACATCCGCTGACAGATTCATGAAGTTTTCTTCTCTCTAGGAGGACAGCATATCCCAGAGCAGTTCAGATGCTGGTCTCATCTGGCAGTGAGAAAAAACAGACATAATGTTTTGTTGCTTGGTGTTTGCAGACGGAGTTGACACTGACTGGCTTGGTGGGGCAGACGGCAAACATTCATACCAGGTGAAAGGCTGGAGTCTGAAGAGACAGCAGTTTGTTGCTCTGCTCTGGAAGCGCTTCCTCTGCGCCCGTCGCTCCAGGAAAGGTTTCTTTGCTCAGGTGTGATATTGTCTATTGTATATGCGCATGAAGTCTTAGCCTGTCTACATTTTTTTTTCATGAATAATTCTGGAGCCATGACATTTTATGAGTTATATAAATGCATACATTGATTTTTTTTAGATTGTCTCTCCAGCTGTGTTTGTGTTTATTGCCCTGGTATTCAGTCTGATTGTTCCTCCATTTGGAAAGTACCCCAGTTTGGCTCTGCATCCCAGCATGTATAGAGAACAGTTTTCATTCATCAGGTAAAAGTCTTCTCTTTGGCCTCTGTTTGTTTTCTTTCTGAAAGCCTTCATTATCTTCCTAGTATCAAAGCAGGTCTTTACTAGGTCTAAATGTCTTGTAAAGAATAAAAAAAGACCCTTTTGGTTTGTTTTTCACACTATCCACATGGCTGTCCTGTTAGTCCTGAAGGCAAAGATCTGTTTGTGTTTGCAGCAATGATATGCCTGATGACCCTCACACCAACAAACTGCTGGGAGCCCTGACAGAAAAACCTGGCTTTGGAAGTCGCTGCATGAAGGGAGAGCCCTTACCGTGAGTACTCAGGACACATTTGACTTTTTTTTCATTCAAAAAATGTCTTGATTGCTTTTTACAATCTGCACAATTGAAGAAAAACAGTGAAGATATTCTCTAAAGTGCTGTAAATTCATCTCTTTTTGCACCCCAGCAACACCCCCTGTACTGCTGTTGAAGATGAGTGGTCAGTCCATGAAGTCTCTGAGAGCATCAGGGACATTTCTGTCCAGGGCAACTGGACCAGGGAGAACCCTTCTCCTTTGTGTCAGTGCAGCTGTGAGGGGCAGAAGAGAATGCTGCCGGAGTGTCCTGATGGAGCCGGCGGACTCGGGTGATGCTGTTTCACATCCCCCAAACGCAGCACTCCAGTCGTTATTAAGGTGCACACACTGGGTCCTTACTGGCCACGCGCAATGCTGCACGTACGAGGTGTGCAGGTGATACAGAAATACTCGTAAGATTCCCACACAGAGTATTCTCTGATAGTTTAATATCCTCAATTCTAAGAGCTAGACTGCACACAATGGATGCACAATGAGCGCACTCTTACCATTTTACCAGCACCAACAAGCTTCCTGCACAGTCCACAGGATTTTGTAGGGGTCGTAAAATGTGTACGACACGCCTGCGTCTCACCTATTTCAACCTTTATTTGCCGAGACGTGTTGCTTAATTGCTCATTACAACCTGACACCTGCAACATGCCTGTAGAAAAAACTGTGCTTCAACATTTTCACCTTACGGGCTCAACGGGTTGTCTAGGATCTTAAAATGTTGTACAGACCACCTACGTGTCCCGCACAGATTTGGCCATTTTTTTTACTCGCAGACAGTCCATATCCACGCGTAAGGGCTTGATCAGTTTCCCTAAAACACATATAGACGCTCGATAAACACAAATGCTTTGGTTTCCAGATGAAGATCAGTGACAAAGACACCCTGCAGAACCTGACGGGCAGAAATGTTTCGGACTATCTGGTCAAAACCTACGCACAGATCATTGGAAAAAGGTATTCTTAATCTTGAGTTTTACTTTAGTTCAATATATATAGATTAGGCTTTGGTTCATTTTAGATTTGGTGAACTGGAAGGGAAATCTCTTCTTTTTCTTCTCCTCTCATGAAGCTTTTTTCTTTTCCTCATCGATGAGTCCTGATCCCTCATTCTCCAGCTGATTCGGGATTTTTTTTCTCCTTTAAATCTCAACATCAAATCTGCTTCCCAGCAGAAAGTTACAAGCAGTTCTTCACTAATTTATTTCTACGACAATATATAAATATATTCACTATAGATATTTGATCTCATCTTTTAGCTCCACATCTTCCACCACAGTTACCAATGTACTGAAATGTTTTGATCTCGTTTACTGTCTGAAAAACAAGATTTGAATCAACGAGTTCAGGTTTGAGCTCAGGATTCACTTTTGTTTGTGTATTCATTATATTCTGTGTATATTCTGCAGAAAACCATCACAGTAATCAACTCTTACATTTTCAACACAGCATCAGCTCCTTCCTCAATGTGATGAACAACGGCATTCTGCGGGCAAGTCTGCCAGCTGGAAAAGACCCCAACAAGTTTGGCATCTCAGCATCCAACCACCCAGTGAACCTCACCAAGGAGCAGCTGTCCCAGGTCGCATTGTGAGTATTAGAGTGAGTGTAGGAGGTCGTCAGAAAGTGAAATCACCACTTTGACCTGTTCCTACATCCATGTTGTTTCTGTTTCCCAGGATGACGACGCCAGTGGATGTGCTGGTGTCCATATGCGTGATCTTCACCATGTCCTTTGTTCCGGCCGGTTTTGTGGTCTTTCTCATCCCGGAGCGAGTGAACAAGGCCGAGCCCATGCAGTTCATCAGTGGAGTGCAGCCATTCCTCTACTGTCTGACCAACTTTGTCTGGGATGTGGTGAGGCGTTTGTCCGTCAGCTTTACTCCTTATCCGATCGTATACTTAAGCAGAACTTCCTGTTCGTAATTCCCTGTACTTTTCTGATCAGGTTTGGTGACGGCTACACCATCATCCTGCGAGTGGCAGGGCCAGACCCAGACTTTCGCCCGGTGATGGACTTCATCGAGCAGGAGCTTCCAGGGAGCACACTGAAGGAGAAACAGCGCAACATGCTGCAGTACCAGCTCCCCTCATCCCTCACCTCCCTTGTCCGCATCTTCTCCCTCCTCTCAAAGAACAAGGAGACACTCTGCACAGAAGACTACTCTGTCTCTCAGACCACTTTAGAACAAGTAAGCAAATGTCATTGGAGTTGTCCTAATAAATGCCTATCCTCTGCTAAGCTGGATAGGGGAGGGAGGAACCTTTATTTTTTGTTGGTTTTTTTAACTGAGCGTTTTAGTCTTCATTCTTTTTTATCATTTTTCAGTGAACCTGCACCTGAGCGCACAGCCTTTCACAAAGGCAAAAGCTGCAGGCTTCGTGAAAGACACTGACAAAATGAAAACTCAATGCAAATCAATGCAAGAAAACATGCACACATATATTTAAGATGACTATATCCCCATGGATGTTGGAGACGGTTCAATCTTCTGCAGCAGGCGGACTGCAGAAATGCAGTGGAGGGAAAGTCTAACTTCTCACTTAAAGGGCCAGACACGCAGCAGGGACACAGAAAGGAAATATCATGGATTTGTCATTCCCATTCCTCAGAGGAGCTTACTTCTGTGGACAACAAAGTCACATGGATCATTCACTGCCAGCTTTTGAAACATGGACTGACCACTTTTTTATTCAGGGTCAAACTTCTTCAGATTGTCTTTGTTACCAATGGCAGTTTTAGAAACAGAACGATGGTTTAAAAAAAGAAAAAAAAAAGATCAGTCTCAGTGACAAATGTGCAATCTATGTGATTATTTCATTGAAAAATGTAGACCTGCACACCCTCTACAGAGTTCTTTTCTTCTGTTGTAACATGTCTGACTGCTAACAGAGTTTTCTGTTGTTCCTGGTTACCTTAACATTGTTCAGCCCAGTGCCTGTAGACATGGAGCCACAGATGAGCACGCCATCACAAACCACAGCACACATGTGCTGCCAAGGAATGTAGAGCATCAACGACACGCATCCCGAGCCCGTAGAGAAACATTTTCTTAGACTGTGACCATCATTATCAGCGTCCAAAGAAAACAAAGTTGCTGGATGTTTGTTCCGGTTCTTCAGCCTGTGATGTTGCTCTGCTTTTCTTCCTTAATCTGAATCAGAGTCCCTCAAAGTTGTTTGTGAAAGATGGCTTTATGTTTGTGAGCGCATGCTTCCTGCTAGGCTGCGCACTTTGAACATCAGTGCATCTGTGTCCGTGTGTGTAGACCAAAGCATGCCAGTAGATCTGTGTTTAATGCAGAGGAGAGAACTCAGATCTCCTTCATTACTATTGGATTTCTTGTGTGGAGTCAAATGTTGAGATTAAAAAAACAACTTGAAGTAGAGCTTTGGGCAGGAGAAAAGTGAAGGGACTGATGGGATTCTACCAACTTATTTCTGTGGATATAATGTACAGTAGTTCCATGTCATCAGCGATCTATCAGTATCTGTGCCAAATGGAGATGTATCTTTGATGAAACTGTGTCATTCTAATGAGGCAAATGATTTTTGAAATGATGCTTTGAATCACGCATTTGCTCAGTCACTCCATCAGTTGGAAGCTGCTGGAAATAAAGCAGGCACATATGTGAAAGGCTTGTTCTGTGGTTTGATCTCAACTGTCCTGCGAGTTTGCTCTCTTTGCTCTGGTGACTTTGCCAAATCTCAGACTTGTCACATTCACAACCCGAACTCAGCCATCAAGAAAGAAATCCTCCGTTTGGACTCAGTCAGCCAGACTGAACATGAGGATGTCAATTACAATTTTGCTTGTAGAGATTTATATCAACAAATCCAGGGTTTGAACTAAAGACAGAATCTCACTATAGACTCCCTGTCTGTTCATAAACCTTGAAAAGTGTTTTATAATTACTAAAGTTAAGAACTGACCCTCCAAAACCTTTTTTTCTTATCTACAAAATGGAACACTTATGGGCCTTTAGCAGCCTTTGGTTTTCACCATGTAGATTTAGGCATTTTGGAAATCCAAAACAAATCTCTGAACTGAAAACAGACATGATGAAGAATCATAAAGCAACATCACTGCAGTTTTAGATTTGTTTGAAACTTGAAATAGAGTTCAAAGGCTTTTGTGAGTTAGAGAAATGAGTGAAACGGAGAAAATAGAAGACTAGAAGTTGTTAAGAGAGCAATGCAGGACATTACTTAAGTGGTCATTTTCTTCTCAATTTCAGTATTACTATTTGTTTACATTTTAAAGTATTACAAATATTTGAGTCTGTTAACCGTTGTGTATAAATATTGTTAACATGAATAAAAATTCATACATTTTCAAATGAAGGACTGACATGAAGGATTTATTCATTTATTTATGTTTTACTTTTTTTGAAAAACAAGTGCAGTTGTGTTACATGGAAAGCACTCAGTGTGCAACAAGACTGAGGTAAAATCCAGTTTTTGTGTTAGATATGTGGATTGATGATCCAGTTGATCTAAAAAGATATTTAACAACAGCTAATTGTACATTCATCTATTTTCTTCTGCTCATTCCAGAACCGGGCCGCAGGGTCAGGAGTCAAAGATGCCCAGACTTCCGTCTCCCCGACCACTTCCTCCAGCTCCTTTACAGGGACCCGAGGCGTTCCTAGGTTAGCCGAGAGACATAGTCTCTCCAGCGTATCCTGGGTCTTCTGCGGAGCTTCCGCCCAGTGGGACATGCACAGAACACTTCCCCAGGGAGGCGTCCAGGAGGCATCTGGACCAGATTCCCGAGCCATCTCAACTGGCTCCTCTCGATGTAGAGGAGCAGTGGTTCTACTCCGAGCTCACTTCGGGTGATCGAGGTTTTCTCCCTATCTCTAAGGGAGCGCCCAGCCACCCTTTGGAGGAAACTCATTTTGGCCGCTTGAATCTGTGACCTCATTCTTTTGGTCATGACCCAGAGCTCATGTCAGAGCAGAGAAAAAAAAACTATCATCAAAATTGATGATTGACTTTATTTTGTCCATGAGGTACGACAAAGTAAGCATTTGTCCTCTTAGCTTGAAGTGTCTTTTCTCTTCACCAACACGGTTTTTTCCTGTTAATATTTGCTGGAAGAGTTATAAAATACCCAGATTTCCTTCATTGAGCTCCAGCCGTTTCTGATCAGCATCACTTTGAAATCTAAGAACTCTCAGGACACTGTTTCCCATAATGCATTGTTTTGCAGGCTTTAAGTGGGAGCCTTGCACCCGCCCCTTTCTCCTGATATTTTTATAACTGACTTGACGTTGGAGCAAAAAAACTAACTAGCATGCAACGCACACCAGTTGATTTGCGCAGCGTTGCGTCCAACACGCCCAGATTGTAATGAAGGTCACGCTCACATTGGGCCTGCTGTCAGATCTGGCAGCGCAAGGAATACTACTCTTTTTGATTGTTTGGTTGGATTAGGGTTTAAGTGTATGTTAAATTTGACCAATGAAAGAAAGTTACATTCTGCAAATGTTTACTGATCTGTAGAATTTTTTATAGTCGGAATTTGCTAAAATGACATTTGATCACATTTTTTTTCAGTGAATTCTTGTCAAGAGTAGGAACATTTAAAATGACCAAATTGCACAAACACAGCTTGCAGAAACATTAAAAGGAATGTCAACATTTTCATGACATTAAAACATATTTTTTTGAAAACTCAGAAATTCTGGAGACATGATTATTCCTTTGGGTTTTGCTCTCTGTGAGTAACTCTATGCATTCCGATTCACCTGAAACTGAAAAGATTCCAGTGCTCTTCAATCCTGATCTTCAAGATCCACCATCATTGATTCAGGTCCTTTGCAGCAGACAGGAGATGGATGTTGGGCAAACATACAGGATGACAGATCTCAGGGAGCAGGTTTGAAGATCCCTGCAATTTAAGAAAGAGATGACTAAATTCTGCAGTCTTTAAGAAACACCTACATCTTTGGTTCCAACCCTTGATGCTGACATACATTATGTACTGAGAAACAAAACCTATTTTTTTCTGACTACATATAAGTAAACAAGCAAAAACAAAAACATGTTCTTTCTGATGTACCAGGAGATAAAAATGAGAAAAGGCAAAACAAAAATATCTTTTATAAGTGTAGGGATCATAACAGATCAATAAGGTCTTTTTGATCAACTTTAAGTGTAGGTGAAACACTAAATGTTTTTTGTTATCTCAATTTCAGATGTTAGTCATTAACAAAACTCTAACTCAGGAGCTAAATGAACTTCTGGTCAGCTTTGGTAAGTATAAAAGTGACTTTTAATCACCCAAATTTGTGAATTTAGTTTGGGTTAATATACTATATATTAGTGCTGTCAATCGATAAAAAAAATTATCCGATTCACACACTTTTGGATTGTGATTAATCACAATTAATCACAATGTTTTACTAGATAAATATTTAAGACGACAATATGCAGCTTTTGAAAAAAAAATGGCCAGAGAGAAAATGTTTCCTCCATTTTTACTGTCTAAAATGTTGAAATTCTTAAAGTGTTTTTCTGTATACAAAACACATCAACAGTAAGATAAGCAGAGCTGTAAAAACTTTCATGTCTGCAGTATCACTCCAAGAAAACAAAGGTGCTGATATGCAGCCATAAGTAACAAACATTGTGTTTCTGCACTTTAAATGGCCCGGGTGAATACTCAAATCTGATTGGCTGCTGCGTGTTCACGTACACCTAAAAAAGAAGTTCCGGTCACATAGCCCAAACTTTCTATATCACTGCACGGGCTTCTTTCAAACAAACGTTTTGCTTCATTTTCTAGACAAAAACAAGCAGTAGAGGTGAGCTTTCTTTTTGAACTGATGCTTTATGGAACCGATCAGCACATATATCGCTTTCCTTTGCCGCTGCAGACAAGGTCCTGCTGATACTTAAGAATAACTTATACTTATACTGATAAACGAGGTACAGGTGCTGGTTCTGCATGCAGACAGAGAAGCCATCTTGAAAAAAAAGGAAAATAGAACACAACTATCAATGGGAAGTCTCAGAAGGAAGACAATGGTTCTGTGACTTTCAACTCAAGAGGCTCTTAAACATAACTTTAGAAGGAGAGTTAGCCCAGGAGCTTGGGATGTTATTTCAGTTTTTCTTATTATTAAGACCACATCAAACTCAAAATGATACAGATTTTTAATATTATGTTTTAGAACTAAAGTCCCAAAACCAGAATCTGACTGACGAGAGAGATGAACTGAAGACAAAACTTATGGTCCTAAGTAAGAAATGTATGATAATATGGCTTCAACTG
Source organism: Oryzias celebensis (assembly GCA_014656515.1). Classification (NCBI taxonomy): domain Eukaryota; kingdom Metazoa; phylum Chordata; class Actinopteri; order Beloniformes; family Adrianichthyidae; genus Oryzias; species Oryzias celebensis. The sequence goes on along the minus strand of BNCR01000144.1, from coordinate 11,850 downwards.
TTCTGTTTTATTGTAAGATTTATACTGACATATTATTTTTCCACATAAATGACAGTGTCAGAGTATATTGTGGTGACTGCACCACAAGAAGAGTTGAAGAGGCTCAATTTGGGTAAACATGATCCTGAAGATGCTTCCTAAAGTTAATCATATTTACTGAATATAAAAACATGTAACGGTTGAACATGTTGGCTCTTTAGTCTTGTTGGTTCTTGTTTTAGAGACCAAGGACACTAATAAAAACCTGACTCAAGAGAAAAATGACCTGAAGAGACACTTGAAGGATTTAGGTTAGTGAAGACAGTATATGTCAGTGAGAAGTCATGTAAATGTAATGTTATACAATTTTTACACTCTACCTAGAAGAATTAAAAGTCAAGAAATGCCATTGTTTGATTTAGTTCTTACTGATGCTTTTCATTTTTTATGAAAGAATTGCAGCTTTACTCCTTACTCCTACTGACAGAAGAAAACAAGTTAAAGATGAGCAATTCTAGTGAGTAAAATACTAAATATATCCTAGTAACGTGGGCCTTGACCTGATCCAAGTTCAAACAAAGTTTAAAAGTTACTCTAAAAGGTTGCAGAAAACTTGTTGTCAGTGTGCACCATTGACTGTATAAGAGAGATGGACTGAGCAAGTACTGTATGACGTCACCCATAGAAAATGCTTTTCTTCTGGCTCCAACGAAATGAAGCCAATTCAGTCAAAGGTGCCGCTGTTTGGGGCCAGACGAGGTTACAAAGCATTGATTGGTCCAACTCAATCTGTTGAGGATGGGGCCAGCGGGCACCACATGCTTTTTTGAGGCATCTGATTGGTCAATTTATAACTTGAATAACTTCCAATAAAGGAAAAATATCATGAAAAAAATTTAGGACGAGCAAGAACATGTTAATAAGCGAGAGCAGGAACGGTTATTCTGACTAATAGACTGAGTAATAGCTGTGGACTTCCACTATTTGTCAGAATAACCGTCAAACATGAAAATGCAAATAATAGCTGGTTGTCAAACATCTCTGCCCTTACACCCTCCTTCTCGGTGAGGAAAAAATCTTAAAAAAACCCTGGACTGACAAGGGACATCCTGCTTTACAGGGATTTGTTCCTGGACCTAATACAGGTTCTCTGCTCCCAGATTGCTTAGGGTGAAGATAGGAATTGAAGTCAATTTTAGCAAATGGAAAAGCAACAGTCCGAGAGAAGCAATGCTTTGAATTAAAAAAAATTAAAACAAACTGGAATTAACACTTGAAGTATAACAAATATTTTTTGAGTGAAAACAAATGAAATACTTATTATTTTGGTCACATTTAGACATTCATAAGATAGATATAAGCAGCTTTGATGAATAATTTAAAAAAAAAAAAAAAAAAAAAGGATAAAAATACAAATAAGACTTTTTGGTTGAACACAATAAAACGTTGAATGATTTAAATGATCTTAGATGAATGTTTGTTCTTTGGAAAAGAAGCGCAAAAATATTTCTGCATTTTAGAAAAAAACTCAAACGCTCCAGCAGAATGACATAAATGGGGGTGAATGGTTCTTCAAATGTGGTATAAAGGTTATCTTCCTAAAAACCTCACCAATAAAACATGTGACCTGAACTGTAATGTGTTTGTAAAGAGAATCGTTAAAATAACAATCTGAATGCTGACTTTAATTTCCAACAGTTTCACAGAAAAACTTTCAGACTAAAGTAAAAGATGAATTGAACGAGACCATCACTGGTAAAATTGATCTTCTTTTTATATCCTGTATGTGTTTTTCTGCAGTGTATTCCATCTGTTTCAGACTTGTTCCTTGTTGATTATTTTTGTGTGTTATTGTGTCATTGCTTTAATGAAGCTGCAAAATGTGTTTGTTTCATTTAAACCTTTACCTGCAGCTAATGTTTTTAGCATGCTAGCTACACGGAGCTAGCAGCTAATGTTTTTAGCATGCTAGCTACACGGAGCTAGCAGCTAATGTTTTTAGCATGTTAGCTACACGGAGCTAGCAGCTATCGTTTTTAGCATATTACCTACACAGTGTTAGCAGCTTATGTTTTTTAGTATGTTAGCTACACGGAGCTAGCACCTTATGTTTTTTGCATATTAGCTACACGGAGCTAATAGCTAATGTTTTTAGCATGTTAGCTACACGGAGCTAGCAGCTAATGTTTTATGCATGTTAGCTACACGGAGCTAGCAGCTAATGTTTTTAGCATGTTAGCTACATGGAGCAAGCAGCTAATGTTTTTAGCATGTTAGCTACACGGAGCTAGCAGCTAATGTTTTTAGCATGTTAGCTACACGGAGCAAGCAGCTAATGTTTTTAGCATATTACCTACACAGTGTTAGCAGCTTATGTTTTTTAGTATGTTAGCTACACGGAGCTAGCAGCTTATGTTTTTTGCATATTAGCTACACGGAGCTAATAGCTAATGTTTTTAGCATGTTAGCTACACGGAGCTAGCAGCTAATGTTTTATGCATGTTAGCTACACGGAGCAAGCAGCTAATGTTTTTAGCATGTTAGCTACACGGAGCTAGCACCTTATGTTTTTTGCATATTAGCTACACGGAGCTACCAGCTAATGTTTTTAGCCTGCTAGCTACACAGAGCTAGCAGCTAATGTTTTTAGCATGTTAGCTACATGGAGCAAGCAGCTAATGTTTTTAGCATGTTAGCTACACGGAGCTAGCAGCTATTGTTTTTAGTTTGTTAGTCACACGGAGCGATGTCTGTGTTTATCTCATTTGCTATGCACGAAAGACATGGATGATGTTAAGAGATCTGGTTGATTTATTTTGAAAAGCTCTACAAAAACCTCAGTGATCATGCTTTAAAGTTTGGGTTTATGAAAACATTTAGAATCGTCTACAAGCTACCAAGAGCTTCTCCCCACTGTGTCTGAACGACTGCTTCCTAGTGTTTGCTCTCTCTCTTACGGAGTTTGACGGCTTTCTGTTCCGCATTAACCCAAAGAATAAAATGAGGGTACCTGTTTTGAGGTATGGATGAAACTAAAGTTCAGGAGGCCCGAGCAGACTGCTTTCCCATCCCGCGCCGGCTCTCTGTCTGGCTGCCAGCTCCTTCCTGGTAGCTGCATAGAGAGTTCCAGCTCTGAAGTGAACTGCCTTAGTCCAACAGCAGCAGACTGAACGGGTTCCGGAAATCTTGCTGCTCCAAAAGGGATCCAGTGGGGTAACAAGAAGAAGATCAGGAGAATCCAGGGGTTGATCCATTATAAATACCAGGAAATCTGTTTGCTCTTTTTCTCCTTTATCCATCTGCTTGCACCATTCTCTGATATGTTTAGGTTTCATCCCAAGATGTGGTTTAGATTCCTCAACAGAATGTTCTTTGGAATATTCCAAAAGTTAAAACAAAATGGAATGAGCCATAATGTTGTGAGCCATGCTACACTGGCTGAATGCCACAGACACCCTCTGCCTGCCTCAGTAGTAAGCACGTGGGCAGGGGGTGGGGGGGTCATAAAGGACTGTTAGGACCGGCGTCTATTACAACTAACACATGTTAGACTCGGCTTTTACTGGAGACCAGCGTCTATTACAGACCGGCTATTATTGGAAGATATACGGAATACACTTAATGAATTGACCCGACTTGCTAGATGGAAGCTTGTGATTGGAAATCTTTTTGTTCACATCACATGTACATAAAAAGGCAAAGACAGTAGAGACACAACAGAAAGACAAACCGATAAAGTTTGCCAGAAATCAATTATTTATTCAGAGATCGATTTTATACTTTTTGCGGCGCTTTAACCACTCAACTAGTCCTGAAGGTGTCCTCTTACCTGGACAATGAAGGCAGACAAGTCAAGTCCAAGCACCTGTTGTCTGTGTTACAGCTTTTGCATTGAAGTTACTCAATGAGGTTGGAACTTCAATGGAGCAAATCATCAGTGAAAACAGTTAAAATAAATAAAAACTAAAACAAGAATGGAAATGAGATGGTTCTTGTCCTTTCAAAACAGGCGGCATATTAGAATTTCAAAAGGGTGCAACCATTTTCACTTAAAGGTTCAGTTTCACATTAAAAAAAGGTCTTAAAACTGGAACCAGCATTTCCGGGGCTTCTATAGGGAATCTTCGTCATAAGTCAGGAACCCAAACCACCTGGAATATTGATTTTAGGAGGATTATTAAAAAGGATTAGTGAGATTTGCCTGAAAATTAATTGACTAAAAATGACTCTTTATAAACTCTTAAATAAACACAGTTTAAATATTTACCTCAGAGATATAATAGACATGAACACGATGGTTTTCTTGACATGAAGTGTAGAAATGTTTTGTTCACTTCAAGCCAAGAATTAAGATCCAGGAATCACAAAGAAGGCTGGAAATTAGGCATTTTTGGCTGGATTTGTCTTAAAAGTTGACATTTTTACCAAAAACTGTTTGCCACAGATGGAAGATGTAGCCCTGCCACAAAAAAAAAAAAAGCTCTGTTGTGTCAAGATTTCATGGTTTAGAAAAGGTAAAGCCAGAAGAATAGTTTCATAAAGTACATTTTTCAAACAATAAAAATGACTTGACTTCAATTAACACTCAGTGTATTTCAACCTGTTTTCAGCTGCATTTAATTCATTTGTATTCAAAAGTTTACATCCGCACTGTTTATCTATGCTTCTCTTAAATTCACTTCTTTTTAACTTTCTTCAAATTTTATTGTAATGATCACATCTTTGATGTTTTGATTGTTTTCTTTCTTTCATGTTATTCGTAAATCACTTTGAATTGTCTTTGTACACAAAATGTGCTATACAAATAAACTTGCCTTGCCTATGAGATATCCTGGAGGACGGTTTTTGTCCAAGACATATTCCAACTAAAAAATAATAATTTCGTGTGGTTTATTTTATATATATCATAAAGAGAATAATTTAAAAATGATTTTAAATGGCAACAATAAAATAAATGTAGTGTTATTTCTCCTGCCTCAGCAATTCTAACAAGAACAACACAAAGCAGTGTTCCCTACAGCACTGTGGATCTCAGGTGTTTCTCTGTGTGGATCTCATTATCCTAAGCAAATCTGGAGCTGCTGGTTCAGATTTTTTTCATCCATCTTCTAAACCCCCTCAATCGCTTTCTGTGGAGGAGTGAGATACAGATTGTGTTTTTTGTCCCTGTAATTTTTACATAAAAAGGTCTGAATATTCAAATAAAATCACTAGAGTAGAAACACTCCCACTAGCTTACAGGGAGCTTGTGGCCCAGCTGTTGTACTTTCTACATCACAAATAGGCTCTTTTTCAAACAGCAGTTTTTCATTTGCTCCTGATTCACAAAGATTTAAATTGAAAAAAAAAATACTCTTAAAATGCAATTTTAAGCTATTTTTTAAAATGAAAATGTCATTCATCATCAGAAAAATGTCACAAGAACATCTGAAAAACACCATTTTCTTCAGAGTGGGTCTTTAATCTACGGTGGCCAAGAAGGGTCGTAACTCAACACACTAAAATTAGTCACAACACATAAAAATGGACACAAAACAAAAAAATTAACCTTACAACACCTAAAATCCACAACACATTACAATAAGTCACAACACTGGTTTCCACCAGCATAAGACAATGAAATTTAAATTTTTAATCAATTTATTCGTCTTTCTTGCTAAATTTTATATCCACAAGTGCAAATTTTCTAACAAAATTCCAAAGTTTTCTTTATTTCTGGAGGAGCCCAAACTATATATGGAATCTATTTTTTTCTTCAAAAAGGAAAAGGCTGTGAAATGTCTAGAAATTTGTTTTCAATATAAAATCTTTAAAAATGTCCATAATAATGATTACCTTCAAAGCAATGCATTGTGGGAAACTGGGTCCAGACAGTCGTTTTAGTTCGCATGATGCTGAACAGAAATGACTGGCGCTAAATGAAGGAAATCTGTGTTTTGTAACTCTTTCTGCAAATAGTGAACCACTGATGAAAAAAATAAGAAATATTCTTATTTATTTATGATTGTAGTCATTGAAATCAACATCACTCAGATAACTTTATCATTAAAACATATTTTAATTAAAATATTTCATCATTGTATCTTCTGTACTGATAATCATTTTGATTTTCATGCAAAACCATCAGACAGGCATTTGCATTTATGCAACAAAAGTAACTCAGAAGTACAGGAATCACGAATCGTCTGTGGTTTTGTGTTTATTGTTGCCTTTAAAAGTTCTCTTCCATTTCAATTGTATTTATTTCTCTGGGACAGTGCACATTCCTTGTCTACAGCTGCTGTTTTTCATCTGTTGGTCAGATATTAAAATTGTCTACCTACAAAGCTAACAATAGAAAGTGAAAACACAACTGTTAGAAGAAAGTAATAAAGAAATACTCAGAAATGCAATTTTCAGCTGAATTTTCTTTCTGCCCTCCATCATGGCCCTGCCACAAGCTGGCGACTTGTCCAGGATGTACCGCGCCTTTACCAGGTTAGGCTCTGGCAGCACCGTAACCCTGAAAGTGGAACAGCAGGATCATAAAATAGATGGATGGATGTCCTCCATCATTAAAAGAATGTCCAAAGAACATGATCAAAACACCCAAACATGATTTTCATTGGAGTGGATCAGTGACTGATTTTTGTTGAAAGTCATTTCAGGGCTTATGTCGCCCTCTTGTGGTTACCTATTGAAACAAAATCCATCTTGAATCTGTTTAGAAACTGAGATTTTGTAGTTTCTCTTTAAAATACAGTTTACACTTTAGTGTGTTTTCTTTCATCTAAAAGTATTTCATTGACTGCATCTGAATACTGATGCAAAGTGTTAGGAACCTAAAGGTGGAGCAGATCTTTCAACATGTTAATTTTCATGTTTGGTCAAAACAATCAAGAGACTGATGATGGCATGCCTGCTTTAGCAGGTTGGGGTTCCATTCCCTACGGTGCTCTGCAAAATATTTTGACTTTTATTCGTGAAAAGAGGAGCATAGCATCCATGACGCTGGATCAATGCTTCTGTCCAAATTAGGATCAGAGAAGGGTACGAGCGGAAGACGGCTGTTAACATTTTAAATGCTTGGTTCTGCCATTCGCTTTAACTGATGCTCCTACAGATTTTCAGATTGATGGCTTTGTTTCCAGCAGCTTCCAACTGATGGAATGACTGAGCAAATGCGTGATTCAAAGCATCACTTCAAAAATCCTTTGCCTCATTAGAATGACACAGTTTCATCAAAGATACATCTCCATTTGGCACAGATACTGATAGATCACTGATGACATGGAACTACTGTACATTATATCCACAGAAATAAGTTGGTAGAATCCCATCAGTCCCTTCACTTTTCTCCTGCCCAAAGCTCTACTTCAAGTTGTTTTTTTAATCTCAACATTTGACTCCACACAAGAAATCCAATAATAATGAAGGAGATCTGAGTTCTCTCCTCTGCATTAAACACAGATCTACTGGCATGCTTTGGTTTACACACACGGACACAGATGCACTGATGTTCAAAGTGCGCAGCCTAGCAGGAAGCATGCGCTCACAAACATAAAGCCATCTTTCACAAACAACTTTGAGGAACTCTGATTCAGATTAAGGAAGAAAAGCAGAGCAACATCACAGGCTGAAGAACCGGAACAAACATCCAGCAACTTTGTTTTCTTTGGACGCTGATAATGATGGTCACAGTCCAAAAAAATGTGTCTCTACAGGCTCGGGATGCGTGTCGTTGATGCTCTACATTCCTTGGCAGCACATGTGTGCTGTGGTTTGCATTGATTTGCATTGAGTTTTGATATTGTCAGTGTCTTTCACGAAGCCTGCAGCTTTTGCCTTTGGGAAAGGCTGTGCGCTCAGGTGCAGGTTCACTGAAAAATGATAAAAAAGAATGAAGACTAAAACGCTCAGTTAAAAAGACCAATAAAAAATAAAGGTTCCTCCCTCCCCTATCCAGCTTAGCAGAGGATAGGCATTTATTAGGACAACTCCAATGACATTTGCTTACTTGTTCTAAAGTGGTCTGAGAGACAGAGTAGTCTTCTATGCAGAGTGTCTCCTTGTTCTTTGAGAGGAGGGAGAAGATGCGGGCAAGGGAGGTGAAGGATGAGGGGAGCTGGTACTGCAGCATGTTGCGCTGTTTCTCCTTCAGTGTGCTCCCTGGAAGCTCCTGCTCGATGAAGTCCATCACCGGGCGAAGGTCTGGGTCTGGCCCTGCCACTCGCAGGATGATGGTGTAGCCGTCACCAAACCAGATCAGAAAAGTACAGGGAATTACGAGCAGGAAGTTCTGCTTAAGTATACGATCGGATAAGGAGTAAAGCTGACGGAAAAAAACCACATCCCAGACAAAGTTGGCCAGACAGTAGAGGAATGGCTGCACTCCACTGATGAACTGCATGGGCTCGGCCTTGTTCACTCGCTCCGGGATGAGAAAGACCACAAAACTGGCCGGAACAAAGGACATGGTGAAGATCACGCATATGGACACCAGCACATCCACTGGCGTCGTCATCCTGGGAAACAGAAACGACATGGATGTAGGAACAGGTCAAAGTGGTGATTTCACTTTCTGACGACCTCCTACACTCACTCTAATACTCACAATGCGACCTGGGACAGCTGCTCCTTGGTGAGGTTCAGTGGGTGGTTGTATGCTGAGATGGCAAACTTGTTGGGGTCTTTTCCAGCTGGCAGACTTGCCCGCAGAATGCCGTTGTTCATCACATTGAGGAAGGAGCTGATGCTGTGTTGAAAATGTAAGAGTTGATTACTGTGATGGTTTTCTGCAGACCAGGTGCCTATGGTGTACATCTGTGTGTGCGTGCTAACCTTCACATTATTCTTGGAGTCCAATCCCTGGAAAAAACTGGAGAGGCTGAGGAAAAAACCATCTGCTGCAGTTCCCTGGACCAAACATTTTCTCTTAACAAAACCTCTGTAATTATATTGAACAAATATGCTCAAATAACTCTTTCAGATTGACATCAGAACACATAAGTCAGATTAATACCACAACTGACTACAACTGAACATCTCACTGTACGCCACAACAGAATAAAAAATCTCTGACTCTTTCAAGATGGAAGCGTCTCCTCAGCTGAGCGATTGCATCATCAATTTGATCTTTGCGAGACAGAAACTGGGAGCTCCTTGCACCCAGTGAGAATCCACCATACCTGTTATAGAGTCAAACACAGCAGAACATCAGAGATGAATATAATGAATACACAAACAAAAGTGAATCCTGAGCACAACACATGAGATGAGATCAAATATCTTCTGTTCAGATTCCCCTTCGAGCATAGGGGTCAACACCAGCTGTGGGTTCATCAAGAATCACAACTTTGGAGCCCCCGACAAAAGCCAGAGCCACTGACAGCTTCCTATGCATCCCACTTAACAAGAAGATTGGAGTTAAAACTGCAGTTTCTACATTCAAAATGGCTCCGAATTTTACATAGACACTTTTCTTGTAAGAAGACTTGTACAAAAAGAAAAAGTAAGGTCAAGAAACTGACCTGACAGGGGGCTTGTGAGGAAGGCCGACATCGTTCACAATTTGTTCCATTTCACCTTCTCCTCTGGAAGCCCTTTCAGGCGAGCGTAGAACCAGATGTGTTCCTCTACTGTCAACCTGGAGAAGATCAAACACACAATTTGATCAAATATTCTCAGCTACTGAGTGAAGAAAGAGGCTCAACAGCTGATGCAGACACAGCAAACATACATGCTGAAAAGCACGTTGTGCTGTGGGCAAACTCCCAGATGCTGTCCGATGCTGCTGAGTTCGGAGCGAATGTCTTTTTCGAGGATTTAAGCCGTTGATTTATTTATTCAAATTGTGACGGATCAGGAGAAGACAAAAACCCACCATTTGAAAAAGCTCAGGCTTGTGACACAGAAACTGCCGTGTGAGAGCCAAAGTCTCCGTGCTCCGCTCCATTCTGATGCATCCAATTGCAAACAAATAGATCCATTAACGCCTTTATTTTCCTCGTTTCTGATTTCTACAATACATAATCCACCCGTATCCAATAAAATGAGGCAGTTTCTATTGGAGTCATGACAGCTAATCATTGAATGAGTTTGTATAAAAAAAGAATTAAAAATCATTGTTTATCTTGATACGTATTTCTCCTGCTTTGGCTTTGACATGGATGTACATAAAGTCTGTTATGGTTTCCTGGTCATTCATCTTTTTGAAGTGTCACTTGAAAAAGATGAATCCCTCGTCCTGGTCAGACTTCAATGTATTTTTCCATTTAAAAAGATGCTGGCTAAAAGCAATATATGTACGTTTTTCAACATTCAGTCACGAATGAGATCCGTGTAAAATAAACAAATAAACGTAACTTTTTTAACTTTATTTCAGATGTTAGAGTTTAAACATTCCGTTTGATCAGCGAATGTGCTTTTGATGAACGGAGACACAAACACGATCAAAAGTCCCGGAATTTTTGGACAGAAACGATCAAAACGAGCTTCATATTGTTTCTTCTTTCAATCCCGACCACATCTTTACGTAAAAAAAAAAAAAAAAGAACTTACCGGTGATCAATAAAGATGCTCTTTGTCCGAGTTGAAATTCACCTCAGAAAGGAATCGCTCATTCGCGCGATGTTCTCCAGAGCGGAACAACTAGCGCCGAGAACGCCAGCGCCCCGGCGGTCAAAAGTATATCACATCCACAGTGGTTTAGGACTTCCATAGATTTCATTTGAAAGTAGATGTCTCTTGTAAATGTGTAAATCTGTGCAAATAAAATAATTTGTAACTTTGTATAAAGCAATATATGTTCATTGTTTAATTAATGAAATGAACATTTTACATCAAGTTCTCTTAAAAAACCACGTTGTACAGACAGTTTAGAAAATAGTTGGTATCATTCATAAAAAAATAACACAATGTATGATCATGTGAAAGTTAAAAAAAGCTTTCAAATACAAAAAAAAAAAAAAAAAAAAAAACAACTTGAAAATAAATGCAAATGTGCAATAATGCTCCTACACCTCCTCCTACTGGACATCAAACAAAAGTAAACTGTTAACAATCTTTTATTTTGTCAAATTTAGACAGACAAAATCAGGATATTTCTATAGAAGCATTTGATATTTTCTCCTTCTGAATTTAATTATTATTACATTTCTCTAACGGGCTGAATGACAGTTATTCAAATGTTGCTCATGGTCAAAACAGCAGCTTTATAACCAGGAAAGTGTAGATCCAATTCACAGCAGTGTCTTTTATCCCAACATAAGTTACTCTGCTGCAGCTGAGAAGAATTGGAGAATCTAGTTTCTTTTTTCCTTTTAATTTTATTTATATAAGAAAAAAAATGCTTTTGGTCCTTAATTCTAAAACATCTGGACTTTTATTATGAGGAAATGATTGTTGTAACTTTTCTTCTGATATAATACTTTTTCTTTTTTTCTATTATTCATTGTAAGCCTGAGTCTCCAAATGGCTCTTTTCCCCTCCATAAGTGTCTCTCTGGCTCAAGAAAAATTAAATAACTGTAATTTTTAAAATGAAGAATTACAACATAACTATTGATTCATTTGGATTCGTTAAGTATCTAAATTAATGGCTGAGGTGGACCTAGAAGTAAGACAAACAAAGTAAAAGTTTTTACATCTCTACTGATATAAAAAAGCCGTATTCGCTCTACCAGGACCCTATAGTACAATACATGCAATGTGTGGACTTGAAACTTTTCGACAACAACATACTGAACACAGGTTGTTTCCTCAGAACACATGCTCTCAATGTTTATTTCTTACTGAATACAAACATTTTTGTCTTTTGAAGACTTTGCACCAAGATTTAAATAAACATCCATGTTGGTGTTAAATGACCCCATGTTCTTCTGAGTGGACTTAT